>OY992876.1:49998704-50073704 GCA_963921405.1 Cepaea hortensis
AATAACTGATATAATATAACAAGTTGTGAAGGACACAACATCTTTGGTTAATCAACACAGAACTGGTGTGACTGGTCAATAAACGCTGACGGGGAAGTGAAGGAGGAAATCAGAGCACCTATGGACGTGTCCGGAGTGCGATGACGAGGAACTTCACTAATTAATATAACGGCTGTGCTGACAATTACAGCATTAATTTGTATTATAATCTTATAGGCCTCTACGCTCGGTGTAAGCACACGATTAGATCACGGTGTTACACACACCCTGTGTTGTATCCCGGTCACCGTTTCTATGCTAATGTCTACGTCTATCTTCTTGAGCTGACAAGAAGCGAACCGAATTCTTGCTGTGCTCTGATTTACAGTCAGGTGGAAATTAACTCACGCTCTCTCGCGAATGCACAGTATTCTTGAGCAGTACACACCACGGTTCAGTTCACGTCATGCCCCACGTCGCCTACGTCTTCGGTTCCGAAAAAAAACAAACACACATCTTCCTTCCCCTGTACCCCCCTCATCATCCATTTCAGTGGTCCCCCGCCATCGCAGTATAGCCTATAATTTTTGCCTAGTTTAATGTTCACACACCTGGACGCCTCTCCTACTCCTCCCCTCCCCCAGACTGTTCTCCTTTCATAAAGCTCTGGCGATCTAAAACCTCGTGGCCTTATTGACCGTTAGCTTCTTGAGACCCGCTTTCCCGTTATAGCCATATTTCTGGTCTAGTCGCTTTGTTATAATCATACACGTTGATTCTACCACACTCGTGTCCAGTCTGCAACAAGGAAACAGATGAGTAACGCAAACACAAACACACACACACACACACACACACACACACACACCTAAACGTTTATCAAAGAGAGACACCCTTACACGAATAGACACACACAGAGAGTATGAAATATATCTTTAAAACAAGAGTGACAGAACATGTGGACAGAGAAGGGGTGCGGTTCCGAACACATAACCATACAAGTGAGTGTAATAGCTCCACCACAAACACATAAAACAAGGCGCTGTACGCTTCAAATACGAACTCTGTCCTCTAGAAACAACAGCACCCAGGAAGCAATGTATGCATACAGCCAATATATGTAACAATACAATCGTTCGCCAGTTACTCATACCTTAGCCACCCTCCTCCAGGACGTCGGTCCTACCTGCCCGTGATGATAACACGGACGGCACATCGTCACAGGAAAGCAGAACTGTCCAAAAAACTGCTCAGTGTGCGAACGGATCAAGGTCAAGTTCAGCAGCAGACGTGCGTTGTCACATCCCAGTGACCTACCAGATAACGGCCGGAATGACTTCAATGGCTAAGGTCACAGGCAAACAACATGTCATTGGATATTTTCCTCGGAGGGCAAGGCCACGTTGCACCGATCACGTAACTGCTCAAAGATGTAATCGTGAACTGTGGAGGGAAGGGAGAGGGTAGTGGCGGGTAGTTTGACGTCAGCTGTTATGATGTGGTAATTCTAGTTTGAAAAGATATAATCAGGCTTCCTTTTATTGCTGCCGCTCCAATGTCGAATCAATGATAATCTGTTTTCAAAGTTTGTAACATTTTATGGAGGAGAGCGAACAAAAGAACGAATTATCCTTGACGTCGGTTCTTTATTTTAGAAATAAGATGAAAGAACATGTTAACAAATATATTCTTCCCGCTCTCGTTTTGTGTAATTTTATGTCACAGCAAATAGCACCTTAATTTAAATGTAATAGCTGTTTAGAGAGATGGACGGGGGGGGGGGGGGGGGGTAGACATAACAACACATATAGACATACACACTCTTAGGGAACGTGTGTGTGTGCATCGGAGTGGAAGAGAGATAGAATGTTTGATAGAGAATGTTAAGGGTGGCGGGAAAAAGGGGTGGGGGAAGAGAAATTGTGTTTGAGAGACAGAAAGACAGACTGTATGAGTGAGAATGCTCGAATGATAGAGAATGTTAGTGTGTGAGAGAGAGAAAGTATGTGAGAGAGAGAGAGAGAGAGAGAGAGAGAGAGAGAGAGAAGGAGAGAGAAGGAGAGAGTGAGAGAGATTGTGTGTAAGAGAGATGGTGTGTGAGAGAGACTGAGAAAGAGAGTGAGTGAGAAAACGACAGACAGACAGACAGACAGACAGACAGACAGACAGACAGACAGGCAGGCAGGCAGGCAGGCAGGCAGGCAGGCCGACCGACCGACCGACCGACCGACCGACCGACCGACCGACCGACCGACCGACCGACCGACCGACAGATAGATAGATAGATAGATAGATAGATAGATAGATAGATAGATAGATAGATAGATAGATAGATAGAAATCTTAATTCTTTATTTTCAAAGAGTTAAGATTTGGGCACGCAGGCCCTTTTGACATGCTTTATATAGATAGATAGATAGATTGATAGATAGATAGATAGATAGACAGATAGATAGAAATCTTAATTCTTTATTTTCAAAGAGTTAAGATTTGGGCACGCAGTCCCTTTTGACATGCTTTATATAGATAGATAGATAGATAGATAGATAGATAGATAGATAGATAGATAGATAGATAGATAGATCGATCGATAGATAGATAGATAGATAGATAGATAGATAGATAGATAGATAGATAGATAGATAGATAGATAGATAGATAGATAGATAGATGGCTGGATGGATGTATGGATGGACGGACGGACGGGTGGACGTACAGACAGACAGACAGACAGACAGACAGATAGATAGATAGATAGATAGATAGATAGATAGATAGATAGATAGATAGATAGATAGATAGATAGATAGATAACGAAAGAACGAGAGAGAGAACGAGAGAGAGAGAGAGAGAGAGAACGAACCAACGAACGAACGAACGAACGAACAAACTTTATTTTAAAAGGGTAACAAATTGGGCACGCAGGCCCGTCTTACATTCGGCCCTTTCGATCACTCATCTTTCATTCATCAAATATGCATGATACATTCACATGGGGGAAAAAATATTGTCAAATGAAAGTTGTAAACATAAACAGTGCATATTGAAATGTTGTGAGACACATCTCCCATCCACCCTCACACCCCGCAGCCACCCACACATCCCTCAGCCACCCACAGATTCCCCACCCACCACACCCCCACCCACCCACACATACCTCCACGCACTCACACAGACTCAGGCAAACATACATGCCGCCACCCACCCACTGATCCCCCACCAACACACATTTCCCCACCCACACATACATCCCCCACCCATCCCATAACCGACACGCACACACCCACCCACATATTCTCCACCACCCACACACCCGCAACCACCCAGCAAAACACACATCACAAAACCACACACACATACCCCCGTCAACCCACACATCCCGCACCTATCCACACATACATCCCGCACTCTCACAATTTTCCCCACCCACACACACATCAGCCAACCTAACCCACTCACCCACCCAATATCCGCCACCTCTCAATTACACATTCCCAACCTATACACACATCCCTACCCACAAACACATCTCCCCACCTGCCCACACATATCCCCCACTCAGAAACACCCAAAAACACACACCTCCCACCCACACACACCCCACCACCCACATATACCCCACCCTCACACATCTGCCGCTCACACACATCTTCCCACAAACACACACATCCTCCAACCATACACTCATCTCTCACACACATCCACCCACTCACGTACTCATCCATCCCATCAGAGAGAGAGAGAGAGAGAGAGAGAGAGAGAGAGAGAGAGAGAGAGAGAGAGAGAGAGAGAGAGAGAGAGAGAGAGAGAATTAGTTCATGATCTTAAGTCAAAACTGAGCAAGTGGTTCTCAGATTTTATTAAAATCTGACGGCCCTCTAGCATTAAGATGTATCGAGCACTATACAAGCGCGTTTGTTCACGTGGTCTACAGTACAAGAGCATAATATTTTATTGGCACCTTGCCGTCTTGACAGACGATAGTTTGTGCTTTAAAAAGGCATAATAACTTTTATCTATGGCGGTAGCGAATGTGACTGATAAGGCCAATTTGCGTTGTAAATGTCCGTTCACAGTTGGTGCATGTGAACACGTGGTCATTTCCACCATCATGCACCAACTTACGTCTCACACGCTCGGTGTGTGACTTATCTGCAATAATTTTCTCCTTTGTCTTTATTCCATTTCTGATGTTTGCCCTCCATGCAACACGTTCAGCGGCGACTTGCTCCCAATGTGCATTATCAATGCCTGTATCAATCATGTCCCGCTTACACACATCTTTGTATCGTAGTAGAGGCCGACACTGAGATCTCTTACCCATCTGTAATTTACCAAAAAAGATGTCCTTTGGTATTCTACCATCATCCATCCTCCTAAGATGTCCTATCCATCTAAGTCTACGAAGACTGAGCATGGAATAAACCGTCACACAACCTATCTTTCCAGTACTTCAGTATTTGTGATTTTGTCTTGCCACTTAATACCAAGAATTCTTCGCAGCCACTGCATATGATAGCTGTTTAAACGTTTCTCTTGGTGTGAGTAAGTTGTCCAGGTTTCACTGCCATAAAGAAGAGTACTAAGGACACAGGCTTGATAGACAAGAACTTTTGTTTTGGCAGTAAGCTTCCTGTTCTCCCACACTCTTTTTCTTAACCTGTTCATTATTGTTGCTGCCTTACCAATCTGGATGTTGATTTCCTGATCTAGGGATAATTTGCTATTTACCACTTACCCTAGATATGTAAAATGATCTACCATCTCTAGTTCGGCGTCGTCAATAAAGATTGATGGTACCCCATGTGCATCTTGTGACATAAACTGTGTCTTCTTTTTGCTAATTGTTAAACCAAATTCAGAACAAGCATTGGAGAATGCAAGCAGATATTGCAATTCTTCCTCAGAGTGGGTCGGAACTGCAGCATCATCTGCAAAAAGCAATTCTCTGATCAGTACCCTCCTTATTTTGGTCTTGGTCTTCAATCTCTGAGCATTTAGAGACCGCCATCTGAGGTGAGTGAATGTATATACCACCATCCTGATCACGAAAGGCATATTTTAGTAGAAGTGAAAAGTATATTCCAAAGAGGGTGGGAGCTAGTACACAACCTTGCTTAACTCCACTCTTGATTTCAGACTCTTCAGAAGTTGCACTATCAAACTTGATTACACCCTTCATGCCTGTGTGGAACGATTCCACAATGGACAGAAGAGTTGGTTGGCAGCCAATCTTCTTTAGTGCCTTGAATAGACCCTCACGACTGGCATAATATTTATGTAATGAATGAATCACCAAAAAACGAGAAGTAGATTGTCAGCTTTACTAGAACACTATTACAAGAAACAAAATGGACGTTGCGGTTAAAGCCTTCGTTAGCACAGAACAAACAAACAAAACAGGAACCAAATATACAAAAAAACACTACATGAAAATACAAAGATTACTTATCTGAATTCTGGTTTGGTCGAATGCGCCTTAATCGCTTACCGCATGATGTGAGAGAGAATGTGAGAGATGTGAGAGAATTACTGATCGTAATTAATATTCATGTAGCCATTTTCAACCAGCTCTGTGGCGACGCAGTTACGAATGCAATTCGTAATCCTGAATACCGCGTTCGAAACACAGCTGCGGGTGATGTGGAAGCAGTCCGCCTTGTCTTGGTTCCCATACAATGGGGTGAGTGCCGGTCGTTCAGAAAGCAATGGCAAACTACTAATCGTAATTACCGCAGGGTAAAGGGTTGGAGTCTTAAACTGTGTAGGATATATTACCAACCATGCCCTAACCCCAGACAGTCCGTTTGTGCAGTGCGGATTTATGACGTAATGACATCATCATATGGCTTTCCGACGATGTGAAGGTCAGTACTGGTCTTGCCAACCTTGCTGCGCTGATTTCTCAGAGTGAACAGAGGAAGGAGAGCTCTGAACTACCGGTTCGCAGGACAAGTCTCTACATTAACATTACTCCAATAAACTCACACCATCTGAACGTAAATTATTCGTATTCAAGACTTAAAATTCAGTTTTCCAGAGGACTCACCAACTAACGAATTAATAAATCAATCAACCAACGTATTAATAAATCAACAAACCAACTAACCGACCAATCAACGAACCAACCAACCTACCGACTGATCTATGGATCAAGGAATAAACCAATCCAGTAACCAACCAACCCATCAATCAGCGAACCAACCAAGCGACCGATCAACGAACCAACCAACAAAATCTCTGTTTAGAAAACAGAGACTCCCCGTTCAACACAACAACCCTTTAAGAAACAACAAACCTGCATGATCAATCTGGTAGGCGTTATTGATCCAGAAGTTGCACGTCTGCCTGTCTTAGGCCGCGTGACACCTATTTGTGCACGTGATCAGCAACATGTAAACATAAAACCTGCATTTTGTGAGTTTGAAACGTGCTCTCACTAATGTCTTCATCAAATCCCAATAGCCGTAGGAATGTTCAGCTTTAAACACACAACCTTTCTTAACGTCCCCAGAACTGAAGCAATGATCGGAATTTTACGTGATTGATTGTTATGGCCAAGTAGCAGAGTACCCGGCCAACGAATGGATATAATTCAATTGTGAATCCTACTGTCCAGCTGTATTCTACTTCCTAATAACACGAATCGTTACAAGGGCATTACAACTGACACACCCACAAACTTTCAGTACAGTAGTAATAGAGTAACGCGTTCGAAACACAGTTTCGATTTGGAAATGACCGCTTTTCGTTAGTTTTCATTCAATCGTATGAGCGTCGGCCTTTCTGAAATAAATTGCAAACTTCTGAGCCCGGATCAAACTACTCAACGCAAACTTGCCAAGATATCACAAACAACGAAAACATGCTGGGGTTGACTGTGACGTCTTGTAAAGGAAATGCAACTATCTAACTATTTGAGAATTAGGTTGTGAATAAAATGGCGGGATGTGCGTTTCTATGATAGGTCTATTGCATGACCCAATTTGACTCAGTTGGCAATCAAACTGAACAAGAAACTTCAAGCTAAACATCGGACAGCTGATTGAGAACACCGTATCACAACTATCTGGGAAAACAATGTCACTGCTGATTTAGGAAAACAATGTCACAGCTGACTGCGAAAACAATGGCAAAGGTAGCTGGGAAAATAATGTCACAGGTAGCTGGGAAAATAATGTCACAGGTAGCTGGGAAAATAATGTCACAGGTAGATGGGAAAATAATGTCACAGGTAGCTGGGAAAATAATGTCACAGGTAGCTGGGAAAATAATGTCACAGGTAGCTGGGAAAATAATGTCACAGGTAGCTGGGAAAATAATGTCACAGGTAGCTGGGAAAATAATGTCACAGGTAGCTGGGAAAATAATGTCACAGGTAGCTGGGAAAATAATGTTACAGGTAGCTGGGAAAATAATGTCACAGCTATCTGGGAAAACAATGTCACTGCTGATTTGGGAAAAACAATGTCACAGCTGACTGCGAAAACAATGGCAAAGGTAGCTGGGAAAATAATGTCACAGGTAGATGGGAAAATAATGTCACAGGTAGCTGAGAAAATAAAGTCACTGGAAGCTGGGAAAATAATGTCACAGGTAGATGGGAAAATAATGTCACAGGTAGCTGAGAAAATAAAGTCACTGGTATCAGGGAAAACAATATCACAGGTAGATGGGGACATAATGTCTCAGGTAGCTGAGAAAATAAAGTCACTGGTATCAGGGAAAACAATATCACAGCTGACTGCGAAAACAATGTAAAAATAATTGGGAAAATAATGTCACAGGCAGCTGAGAAAATAAAGTCACAGGTAGCTGGGAAAATAATGTCACAGGTAGATGGGAAAATAAAGTCACAGGTAGCTGAGAAAATAAAGTCACAGGTAGCTGGGAAAATAATGTCACAGGTAGATGGGAAAATAATGTCACAGGTAGCTGAGAAAATAAAGTCACTGGTATCAGGGAAAACAATATCACAGCTGACTGCGAAAACAATGTAAAGGTAATTGGGAAAATAATGTCACAGGTAGCTGAGAAAATAAAGTCACAGGTAGCTGGGAAAATAATGTCACAGGTAGATGGGAAAATAAAGTCACAGGTAGCTGAGAAAATAAAGTCACAGGTAGCTGGGAAAATAATGTCACGGGTAGCTGGGGAAAAAATGTCACGGGTAGCTGGGAAAATAATGTCACGGATAGCAGGGAGAAATATGTCACAGCGGACTGGGAAAATACTGTCACAGAATATAAACACAGTGCCACAGCTGGCTCTCCGAATTGTTGGCACTAGTCCAAGATGGTTAGACTCTCCTTCGACTATTCCGGAATCAAGAAATGGAGTGTATATCATCTGTGTGTCTGTTATGCAACACCGTCGCAGTCCAGATTGACCACCACAATTAAACTCAACGCTGTTAGAGCTGGTTGAACGAGGTTGAAAGTTTCTTTTTTTTCAACACAAATCGGATGGACGGGGCCAGATTGTTGAAAGGATGGAGCAGTAGCAGTCGTGAACCTCTTAGTGCCTTATAACGTGGATGTGAAAATAACAATCGATAAAACCAGCACACGACTATTAATATTTTATGGACAGACCAGACCAAATATTTTACTGTGCCGAAGAACAGGTCAGAATCGCTACCGCAAGCACATGTGTACACAATTACAGACTGGCGAATCAGCCATGTGCACATGTGGATTGGCGCCGCTGACAGCAGATCGCATACTCCAAGACTGCCCAAGATGTGCATATCTAGGCAAACCTTTTAGCCCAGGGAAACAACATTGACAGATAAACTTTTTGGACCACTGAGTGAACTAAAAGAGACAGGTAAATTTGTACAAGAGACAGCACTGCAATTATAGACAAATTTCAAGCGAACGAAAGAAGAAGAGGAAGGAAGGAAGGAAGGAAGAAGAAGAAGAAGAAGAAGAAGAAGAAGAAGAAGAAGAAGAAGAAGAAGAAGAAGAAGAAGAAGAAGAAGAAGAAGAAGAAGAAGAAGAAGAAAACTGATCTGATGTGAAGAATGTTCAAACAGATATCTTTCTCTTGCAAGAATACTCCCTACGAATAACTGCCAGACATTGAGGATAGTAAACATAGAATACTTAAGCAATTATAAATTTAATGTCACGATATTAAAGGACATCAACATTATTTGTACTGTAAATAGTGTTAATCCCCAAGTTTTCACAACTTCTCGTATTTATTAGCTTCTGACAGAAGTGTTTCAGTGCTTCAGTGATACTATTTGCTAATGGAGACGAGGCGAGGGATTTGGCCAGGTCGCTTCATCACGAGGAAAGGACATGTTATCTTATATTTTGAAACTTACAGGACGTCCGCAAAGTTTGTTTAAGTTAAAATCTGTCATAGGTGTCCGTGTGTTAAGCTTGTAGAAGTTATAATCTTTCATAAGATTTGGTGTTTTAAGTTAGTTGAAGTTATTATCTTTTATAAGTTTCCGTGTGTTAAGTTTGTTGAAGTTGTAATCTTTTATAAGTTTCGGTATGTTAAGTTTGCTGAGGATATAATCTTTCGTAAGTTTTCGTGCGTTAAGTTTGTTGAAGTTATAATCTTTCATAAGTGTCCGTGTGTTAAAATCTAAGTTAGTTCCAAGTCCTTTTCCCAACGTTCCATTCAACCAGTAATTTTGGCTGTTTGTGATTTTCTAGACAATTTTACGTTCAATAGCTTGTCACTGCTGTCTGACAGGCCGACGCTCATTCCATTGTGAAAATCAATACATGGCGGTTTGTAATGATAAACTTTCACCTTGAACTTTATTTGTAACATTAATTATTCAACACCATCATCACTATCTTCTTTCACTTCTGCCGTCAAGCGTCGTGGGGAAGAATAATTTGCGCTCAAGTCTCCCGATTGGCGTCACTGGATAGTGTCATTCCGTGAGGTTGTACAATGTCTTTGATGTCGTCAATCAATTTTCTTCTTGGACGTCCTCGTGGTCTCGTCGCAGATGATCTTTGATGTAAGGCCAGTGATGGTAGTTGATGGTGTTGCATTCTAACGACATGGCCAAACCACTTATTCATCTGTCTTTCAATAAATGTGGCACAATGTGTCGATCCCACTGTCTGTCTGATAACAGCATTTCTTACTCGGTCTCGAATTGTCACGTTGGCAGTTTTCCTCAGGCACCTAATCTCGCAGGTGTTGATTTTGCGAAAATGTGATTTGGATAAAGTCCAAGTTTGAGATTGGTAGCATAGAGTTGATGTGAATATGCTGTTTATTATCTGTCGTTTTGCCTGACATGGGTATATTTACATGTTTCAGTAAGGGTGATAGTTGATATGTAAGTGCACTAGCTTTGTGACATATGATTTCGATTTCTCTATCTAATCTGCTATCTTCTGTGATCAAATTTCCAAGATATTTGAATTCTTTAATGTGTTTCAGAGTTGTGCTATTTATTAACATTATTTATTGAACTGTCTAAAACAAGCTATTCATTTACGAGTGTTGAAACATCGCTGTGCTTTTCATTCCTGTTAAGCGCTGGAAAAGATTATGAAATGAAAATAAATCGAACCAGTACTGGGCTTGCTGAATTTAAATATTACACAACACGTCAGCCATGAGATTAAAAGTACATTCTCTTGATGGAAGGGTGTTAATATTTGGGTTCACGATATTTGCTTTCCATCCATCTTAGGTGAGCATGTGTAACGTTATGTATGTTTCAGGGGAAAACCTTTTGCAACGTGGAACGCATACTCACCTATAAAAAGATATCAATTGAAATGAGAGAAGACTTGTGACGTGTTGCATAGAACCTAGGTTATTGCATGCATGTTGAACATGGACAATAAGCTAACAAGATGAGAGACATCTAATAGTGGCGATGTGGTTTCTGAGGAAAATGCAAAGAATGCCATTGCTGGATAGAATAATGAATGAGACAGTCCCTGAATAAAGACATGAACACCACAAGAGACATTAGAAGTTGACAGTCAAGATGTCCAGGGACATTGTGAGGATAAATAAGCCTGAAACATAGCGACATTTGTCAAAATGGATGGGAAAAGAGCAACGGAAGGCAAAGCGATAAATATCTTTAATTGATTTCCTCTTAGTATAACCGGGAGTAGAAAACATGGATGATCCAAGACTGTGGCAATGGTGTGAGATGAGGAACAATCATGGGTCAAGCTTATCGGCATGGACCATGATGGTGCTGATGACACAGGCCATCATATGACCCTACCTTAGACACAGCAGCATAATGAATTTCCCCCTCCACAACTACAAGGCTTGTTGCCTTTCTTGCCGTCTTCCATGACTAAGCAATGAGGTCATTAAGGCACTACTTCTCTCTCTCTCTCTCTCTCTCTCTCTCTCTCTCTCTCTCTCTCTCTCTCTCTCTCTCTCTCATTCTCTTCCACGTGCATATGTAGGTCTCCCTTTATTATGAGTGCCCGGTGGGTTCCAGACAACGTACCCTCTAGTGATACTACTTTCAAGGTGTTCTCCATGTCGTTACGGCCTGACACGCATTTGATCGACACCCTGTTTAACATTTGCAAAACATACGGTGACCTAGTGATATCCCCAGCGCGTAACCTTGACACAGGTATGCATGCTGATGGTGCTCTGTTAGTCTCATTACGACATTGCGGGGTGCTGAAGTTTGATCCAGGATACGAATTTTCAATTCAGCGTCGAACGAATTTTCAATTCAGCGTCGAGATAAGACATAATCGCAGTTGGAAAGGGGCAGGTACCTGGATTATTTCAGCTAATTCTTCTTTTTTGTATTTCCTTCCCTAGCTTCCTGTGAGGCATTCGGCTCTAGCTATGTGATTCTCCAGGCTCTACTTGCAGATTGATTCGTTGATTTTAATGAAACAAAGGCTAAATGTAGAGTCTGTGCGCTGATATAAACCTCATTGTTTGATCAACGGGTGGCGATTTGAAACATAATTTACAAGTATTTATATCTGTGCATGCGTGCGTGCGTGCGTGTGTGTGTGTGTGTGTGAATAGGGTGGGGGGGGGGGTGGAAGTTGAAGACTAAGACGGCAGTCTTCTGATGGTTGGAGGACAGGAAGCTCATACAGAATGTGTGTGTAACAGACTCACAGAGCATGCCCCGGGACATAGACATTGTTTAGGCTAGCCTGGCTAGCATCGCCCACAGGACGGAGGGGATTGACATCATATCATGGATTGTCTGCTCAGGGCATGCAGGTGTGCGGGGCAATGGACAGGCTGGTAGATTAGCTGATACTGCCACTCTGTGGGGAGAGCTACTTTATGTAAGAGGTCATATGAAGAAGTTTGTCCGGGATTGTGTGGAGTGTGCTGATGTTGTTGTTGTCCGGGATTGTGTGGAGTGTGCTGATGTTGTTGTTGTCCGGGATTATGTGGAGTGTGCTGATTTTGTTGTTGTTGTCCGGGATTGTGTGGAGTGTGCTGATTTTGTTGTTGTTGTCCGGGATTGTGTGAAGTGTGCTGATTTTGTTGTTGTTGTTGTCCGGGATTGTGTGGAGTGTGCTGATTTTGTTGTTGTTGTCCGGTATTGTGTGGAGTGTGCTGATTTTGTTGTTGTTGTCCGGGATTGTGTGGAGTTTTCTGATTTTGTTGTTGTTGTTGTTGTCCGGGATTTATGGAGTGTGCTGATTTTGTTGTTGTTGTTCGGGATTGTGTATATGTGCTGGTGTTGTTGTTGTTGTTCGGGATTGTGTGGAGTGTGCTGATTTTGTTGTTGTTGTCCGGGATTGTGTGGAGTGTGCTGATTTTGTTGTTGTCCGGGATTGTGTGGAGTGTGCTGATTTTGTTGTTGTTGTCCGGGATTGTGTATATGTGCTGGTGTTGTTGTTGTTGTCCGGGATTGTGTGGAGAGTGCTGATTTTGTTGTTGTTATCCGGGATTGTGTGGAGTGTGCTGATTTTGTTGTTGTTGTCCGGGATTGTGTATATGTGCTGGTGTTGTTGTTGTTGTCCGGGATTGTGTGGAGTGTGCTGATTTTGTTGTTGTTGTCCGGGATTGTGTATATGTGCTGGTGTTGTTGTTGTTGTCCGGGATTGTGTGGAGTGTGCTGATTTTGTTGTTGTTGTCCGGGATTGTACGGACTGTGCTGATTTTGTTGTTTTTGTTCGGGATTGTGTATATGTGCTGGTGTTGTTGTTGTTGTCCGGGATTGTGTGCAGTGTGCTGATTTTGTTGTTGTTGTCCGGGATTGTGTGGAGTGTGCTGATTTTGTTGTTGTCCGGGATTGTGTGGAGTGTGCTGATTTTGTTGTTGTTGTCCGGGATTGTGTATATGTGCTGGTGTTGTTGTTGTTGTCCGGGATTGTGTATATGTGCTGGTGTTGTTGTTGTTGTTCGGGATTGTGTGGAGTGTGCTGATGTTGTTGTTGTTGTTCGGGATTGTGTGGAGTGTGCTGATGTTGTTGTTGTTGTTCGGGATTGTGTGGAGTGTGCTGATTTTGTTGTTGTTGTCTGGGATTGTGTGGAGTGTGCTGATTTTGTTGTTGTTGTCCGGGATTGTGTGGAGTGTTCTGATTTTGTTGTTGTTGTTGTTGTTGTTGTTGTTGTTGTCCGGGATTGTGTATTGTGTGCTGATGTTGTTGTTGTTGTTGTCCGGGATTGTGTGGAGTGTGCTGATGTTGTTGTTGTTGTTGTTGTCCGGGATTGTGTGGAGTGTGCTGATGTTGTTGTTGTTGTTGTCCGCGATTGTGTGGAGTGTGCTGATGTTGTTGTTGTTGTTGTCCGGGATTGTGTGTAGTGTGCTGATGTTGTTGTTGTTGTCCGGGATTGTGTGGAGTGTGCTGATGTTGTTGTTCGGGATTGTGTGGAGTGTGCTGATGTTGTTGTTGTTGTCCGGGATTGTGTGGAGTGTGCTGATTTTGTTGTTGTTGTCCGGGATTGTGTGGAGTGTGCTGATTTTGTTGTTTTTGTCCGGGATTGTGTGGAGTGTGCTGATTTTGTTGTTGTTGTCCGGAATTGTGTGGAGTGTGCTGATTTTGTTGTTGTTGTTGTTGTCCGGGATTGTGTGGAGTGTGCTGATTTTGTTGTTGTTGTTGTTGTTGTTGTTTTTGTTGTCCGGGATTGTGTATTGTGTGCTGATGTTGTTGTTGTTGTTGTCCGGAATTGTGTGGAGTGTGCTGATTTTGTTGTTGTTGTTGTTGTTGTCCGGGATTGTGTGGAGTGTGCTGATTTTGTTGTTGTTGTCCGGGATTGTGTGGAGTGTGCTGATTTTGTTGTTGTTGTTGTTGTTGTTGTTTTTGTTGTCCGGGATTGTGTATTGTGTGCTGATGTTGTTGTTGTTGTTGTCCGGAATTGTGTGGAGTGTGCTGATTTTGTTGTTGTTGTTGTTGTTGTCCGGGATTGTGTGGAGTGTGCTGATTTTGTTGTTGTTGTCCGGAATTGTGTGGAGTGTGCTGATTTTGTTGTTGTTGTCCGGAATTGTGTGGAGTGTGCTGATTTTGTTGTTGTTGTTGTTGTTGTTGTTGTTGTTGTTGTTGCGCTCGCTCGCTTTGAACTCAAAGGTAGTAAAGACACGCTACTTCATTTAGCACGAGACTGATTTTTTTTCATGTGGATTAGCTTTACCTATTAACAGTGCTTCTCAGGCGAACCCACTCCGACTTCAGAGGTACGTGTATTTTAAATTCCCAAGTCAAGGACGAGAAGTCAACATCCTAGTCCAGTTGAACGGTGGAGGGGTTGAACCCGCTACTTTGGCATCAGCACACCGGATGCTTAAGGACGAGCGCTCTTACCCATTCGGCCATGCTGACCTCCAGAGAGCAGATGAAAAGAGTACCCATATATCATTATATGGACAGACTTGTTGAGAAGGGAGTGTGTATATCCATTCAAAACTTGCCCTTAAGAGAATGCACAGGTATCACCCATGGCTGCCACAGAATATCATCTGCATACGGGGCGCTGTTTAACCTTCAGGTATCTATTCCAACAGAGACGGCAAGTACCGGGTCCGAATAAATGTCCCTACACCAGCCTTATCCCGATACATTCAAGCCCTCTTCAGCGTTCAGAGGGCATCTACGGCAGTTTACCGTGCATAAGAGTTAAAACTCAGTTTTTCAAAGGGTTCACAAATAACCAACCAGCCAACAATACTTTGCGCCTAGCCATAGTTTGTGTTTCCTGATTTCCGTCCCAGAACCATCGCTTATGCCTAGTTACAAGACTGGGGTGGCTTAAAATGTCCAGGCGATAAAAGGAATAATGTTAATCTGCAAGGAGGGGTGTTGCTGAGGCGGTTACTCCAGCCGCATTAAGTGAAACTTACAGACAACCGGATGACAGCTGACGGCCGCGTAGATAAAGGCGGTAGTTTAACAAATAAAGAGCTGACTAGGCAGCGGTAAATCACAGCAACACGGAGTTCAACATATGTAACTAATATACAATTGTAATTACATGGTAGCCCAGCAACAGGAGAGGATTTCCAGCCTAGCACACTGGCTCACGCCATTCATAGAGACGAGAATTAATAACTATTAATTTATTTTAATAATTAATAACCGGCTTAATAACTATAAGTATAACACATGGCGGTAAGGCCAGGAAGGGAGTTATACCTCTCAAAAGCACAAATGCAGAGCTGAATTGTAGAGACCATATGTTCCACATGCAGTATGATCCTTCTCGCAATCTGCCTAGTTTACTCCAGAGGAAAGATAACACCAATACATCTGGAACAAGACAAGCTGCAGAAGCTGCCGGATCAACAAAGCAATGCTCTTACTGTCCGCTTATCTGAGCTTACATCCCAGACCAGTTGACGACCAAGGCTTAAGGCCTGGTCTGCCCTGCCTTGACATTTAGATTGTATCTCCTCGCACGACGATAAGGTTTGGACCCCTCCCAATTGCACTCCTCAGCCCGAAGCTGCTGTCATAATATGGAGTGTCGGATTTTATGAGCGCCGCCCAACAGACGGAGCTAACAGAAAGCAGACAGTACCGTCTACTGTCATATGTCATACGGTAGCTCAATCATATCTAAGAAGACCTGACAGAATATATATATATATAAATTAGGAAGAACCTAGAAGCAACAGAGATGTGGTTTTTAAGACGAATGTTGCGAATTCCCTGGACTGCCAGAGTAACTAACAACGATTGCTTGAAAGAGGCTAATGAAACTAGAAAACTATATACAACAATAAGAAAGAGACAAACAGCTTTCTTTGGTCACGTGATGAGAAGAGAGGCATTGGAGAACATCGTGACAACTGGAAAGATCGATGATGATATATGATATGATGATCACACACACACACACACACACACACACACACACACACACACACACACAGGTAGGCCCCGCTATACGTCGCTTCGTTATACGTCGTTTCGCTATAACGTCGTTGTCACATAGGGGGCTAACTTCGCTTTACGTCGCTACGTTTCGCCATAACGTCGTTTTGAGTCTGGGACAATTCATGAAGGTGCTGACAAAATCAAAGAGGGTGCTAAAAATGTAACCCCTATGAGTGCTTCCAAGATCTCGTACCATAAGTATTCTTATGGAGAACATGGAAGTATTATTGGCCGTCTGGATTGAATACCAGAACCAACTGAATATGCCTGTGAGCAAGATGGTTATCCAAGAGAAAGCAAAGTCTCTCTGTGAAGATCTAGCTAAGAAAGCGGGTGAGAGCAGTACTAGCAGTGGTGATGATAGTTTAGGAGCGAGTTGTGGTTGGTTTGAGCGCTTTAAGAAGCGTTCACACCTCCACAACATTCAGACAACAGGTGAAGTGGTGAGTGCTGATACTGCAGCTGCAGAACGTTTCCCTGCAGAGTTAAGGCCATGATTGAGGAGGGTAGTTACTATGCCGCAGACATTTGACACATTTTTTGTTCAAGCAAAGAAGAGCCAGGAAAAGAGGCAGGAACAGATTACAGTTTCATCCTCAGATGAAGAGGCAGAATTTAATGCCTCTACGTCCCAAAAAATCTACCAACTCACCTCTATTTAGCCAATAAATATCAACAACCATTAAAAAAAAAATATTACTGTAATACACAATACACTGTATTTAATTTAATTCTATGGGAAATAGTGTTTCGCTTTACGTCGTTTCACTTAACGTCGCATTTTCCAAGAACGTAACCCCGACGTTAACCGGGGCCTACCTGTATATATAAGGGGGTTAATTTGAAATGCGTTCGTACCGCACCGCGTGTAATTGCGTCGTTAAGAAAATGGCCGGGTTGATCCAAAATCCGTCAAAAGAAGCTCACAGAGCGGTGATTCAGTTTCTTTCATTTGAAGGATGGCGACCAGTGGACATTAATCGAAGAATGCAGGCAGCGTACGGTAACAAATGTGTGACGAAGACAACAGTGACAGACTGGGCACGAAAGTTTCGGAAAGGACGTCAGTTCACGACAGATCTTCGACGGCCAAGTCAAGCGCATATTGTTGCAACAGGAAAAACCATCGCCAAAATTGATGCAGCAGTACATATGAACCGTTGTCGAAGCATACGTCTGCTTGCGAAAGAAATTGATGTTTCAGTTGGGACATTAAAAAGGTCGTTCGTAAGAAACTGCAATATCGGAAGGTGTGTTCATAGTGGGTAACTCGGATACTGACCGACCACCAAAAAGAGGAACACATGAGATGGTGTTTGAATCACTTGCTGCGTTACAGAATGGAGGGTGATGAATTTCTCTTCCGCATAGTGGCAGGCGATGAATCATGGTGTCACCACTTTGAGCCGAGCAGCAAGAGAGAGAGAGAGAGAGAGAGAGAGAGAGAGAGAGAGAGAGAGAGAGAGAGAGAGAGAGAGAGAGCATGCAATGGGCGCATGCTGGATCACCAAAAGCCAAAAAGTACAGGTTACAGGTTTCCGCTGGTAAGGTTATGGTGAGCGCATTTTTTTTACCATTAGTTAGTTAGTCGACAGATCATCCTCATTGCACATCGAACCATTCAGTCCATAAGTGCTCGGATCCCCTCCTCAGCAAATCCCGCAGCGTGTAGCGGCTAACGACGCCAGTTCTGTGTTGGTTTATCAATCTTCTTTGGCTTCCTGCGTAGTGTTCTGGTTTGGCCACCCCTCTTTTAATTTGCTGTTCTCGCAGTCTGGCCGTGGTTGTAGATTCACAGTCATCACTTGGTTCACGCAGGAGTCTTACTTCTCGTAGAGCATTGAGGAATGTCAGCCTGGTCCATGGCGCGTCCGCCCTCCACAGTAGCCTCACAGGCGAGCTTGTCAGCCCGCTCATTTCCTTGTACTGCATGCCCTGGCACGAAGATGAAACTAATCTTTCTTAGCCGAGACCGCTCCAGAGGCAGCAGCCATTCTCTTCGGATCGACCCCTCCTCTATCCTCTTGATCATGTTCATTGAGTCGCTAAGGAAACATGCCCTAGTGAATGTCTGTCTCGAGCCATGTTATTGATTTACTTACTGCCATGACTTCCATAGTCAGGCTACTTGTGGTTTCAGTGAAAGCACCAGAGTCCTCCTTCACAATTCTCCCTCCGGCCCGAGCTGTAAAGGCCCATGAGCTTCTCACATGTCGGACGACCGACCCATCTGTGTAGATGACCGCATCACCGTCTAGCGAATTCTCGAAAATCAACGCTTGTACTTCAGCCTCCACAGCAGCCGGATTTTCTTGTCTGCATTTTCTATCTAGTTGGATGCAGACTGAAAAGGATGTGCAGAAATCTGTTGGCACTTGCACCCACTCCTCGCCAGGTTCTAAGTCCTCAAGTGAACACACCTATTGAAGAATGTCTTCGGCTTGACCCATCCACGACCGTCCTCTTTTTAACCTGCTGCCCTTCACCTTCATAATTTCACTATGCAGTGGATGTTGTGTGTTTGCGTTAACTCTGAGGTAGGCGCGTGCCCTGGAAACTTATATTCTCTCTTCAATGGTTGGAAAATCAAGAAGGTAGCGCATCGCCCTGCATGCTGTATCTCTTGTACATCCAAGAATAATGCGCATAGCTTCATTCTGTATCCTTTCCATCCTTTCTATCTGCTTACGGCTGAGAGTCAGGATTGCCATTGCATACTCCAAAACAGACATGACCAGCCCCTCGTACATAAGACATAGATGGCGCTGCTCACAGTTTGCTGCCGCCATCACCCGCATCGCAGCCAAACCCCGCTTGGCCTTTTTTATCACCTGGTCTATGTGCTCATTATAAGCAAAGCTTCGATCAAACCGTATCCCCAGGTAATTCATTGCCTGCGTTCTTTCCACCGTCTCTGAACACAGCATTACAGTTGGTGTTGGAGTGTTGACAATATGATTATTCAACGAGAACCAAGTCACTGTTGCCTTTGTTGGGTTGACCATTGCCCCAGCTTCATCACACCAAGTACTTATGCGTGTGAGTTCGGTTTGTAGTTCCACAGCAACCTGCTCTCTATCCTTACTCTGACGATACACTAAAACATCATCGGCATATGACAATGTCCTGCCAGGTCCAGTGATCTGCTCACTGGTGATTCTCACTGTGTAGGCGTTGAACAGTACCGGAGATAATGGTGATCCCTGTGGTAGGCCAGGATATATTGTTGTTGGTTCCGAAGTCCAACTGCCACATCTAAAAACTACTTTCCGTTGGAAGAAGGCTGCAGCGATCCAACTAAGGAAGAATGGACTTACTTTTAGTTCAAGAAGCTGAAGCATTAAAAAATCCAATGGTACTCTGTTGTATGCGTCCTCAAGATCTATCGCTGCAGCAAAGGTTTCAATGCCTGAGTGGAAACCTTCATAGACATCATGGGCAAAGACTGCTGCATTGGTCCAGGTTTCTCTTTTTGGACGGTATCCACCCAAGGTAGGTGGGAAAACACTTTGCCTCTCTAGCTGGCTTGATATTTTCCTGGCAATTACCTTCTCCAGCAGCTTGCCTATTGTATTCTGCATGGCTATAATTCGATATCCCAGAATTTTTTTTTTGTGGTCTTTGTCAGGCTTCGGCAAGGGAATCAGATAGCTGTGTAACCATTCCTCCTTGATGCTAGCACTCCCTATACTGTTGTTGTACATGTCTGCTAGTTTCTCTAGCTCATTGTCGGTACACCTATTTATGTCGTCGTATCTTATGCCATCAGGCCCTGGAGCGCGTTTTTTTGTTCGTCGAAGTACAGCCTTGATTTCTTTCACTGTCACTGTGTCTTCATCCGAAGTGTTCTGGGCCTTGCACCTGTCTGAGGTGACCTCCTTGGCCAGATTTCGGCCTCCCATGTCTGTCTGGTTGCTCTGCTCTAGATAGCGTTCAAAGAGGGCTTTGACCTTGTCCTCGTCAGTACTCTGCCAGATGAGGTCAGCACCTTGGAAGTCAGAAATGCTCTTATTCTTGACTACACCACTCTTGCTTTTATGTAGTCGCCATAACAATTTCAGTGACTTGTCTGAGCTTACTCTTTGACACACCTCTGCCCATTTTTCCCTTTTAACCACCTTGACCAGTTTTTTGAAATAGCTTACTTTTGTTTGACCATGAAGGGCTATTGTTGGCCGACTTTAAAGAACCTGGTGTCAACATCAATTCTACCCACTACTTGCAAACACTAGACAAACTACAAAAAGCCATCAAGAATAAGCGACCCGGCATGCTTTCTCGCGGTGTGATTTTGTTGCACGATAATGCTTGTCCACATGTCGCAAAGACTGTGCAGAAAGCATTAGCAAGGAAGAAGTGGGAAATTCTGCAACATCCAGCCTGTAGTCTTTAATTGTCACCATGTGATTTTTATTTGTTCGGACCTCCATTAAAAGCTATCAAGGGGCAACGATTTCACAAAGATGCAGACGTAATGAACGCGGTACACACTTGGTTCAGTGAGCAACCACAATCCTTTTTTATGGATTAAAATGGGATGACTAGAAACTAATTTTGTCATATTTTTGTGTTTTTCCACCCACTGTGGTGTCCACACCACCTTGTTTTGTCTGCCCTTCTGTGTCCACCCAGACAACATTGATGTGATGGATGACAAAAATTCCTTTCTTCCTGTATTGTAGAACTGCGTGATGTGTAACCCTTTGTTCACATATCCCATCATCTGAAACGTAAATTGTCGCCCATTCATTCATTGGAAGCTTGGCGCCTTGGCAAATGGTAGTTTGTCACATTATGCTTCAAAAAGGCATAATAAATACAACCCATGGCGGTAGTGAATGTGACTGATAAGTCCTATTCGTGCTGTAAATGTTTGTTCACAGTGGATGCATGTGAACACATGGTTATTTCCACCACCATGCACCATCTGACGTTTCGTACGATCGGTTTGATCGGTATATCCAATGATACTGGATATGGCCCTTTCGCCCACATTTAAAACAAATAATATGCTTCTTCCTGTTATTTGTTGACCCACTGGATGGTTGTTCATTACAGTTTGGTGAGCTGTGCTGCCAACTGGCACATCGAGTTCATCCAGAGTTAAAATTATGATTCTCTTAAAACTCCCCTTGTGGTATGGGTAGCGTCACGATTTACTCAAATAATTGCAACGGAAACCATCGTCTTGAAGTCCCTTTTGCTCATATCTGAGTGCTGAATCAACACTTATTGACCTTTGTCTGATAACTGGATTCCGATCCTGTTTAGTAAAGGCCGCACAGTCTATTTACTCATCATTTTGTCTGCCAATGAACAGTTAGGGTGTGCTGTCATATAGTTTTGCCCTAACTTGGATATTGTTTCAATGTCCTTTAGAATGCGTTCTTGAAAAAAAAAAGCCACCAAGTCTTATTACATGAGATAATACCTTGTCTCGTAACATCATGTCCATTAGACGATTGATATCCCCCCATACTTCTGCTAATTCTAGCAATTTATTAAAGAAATTCTTCAAAGTATTGACAATGTCTGTAAAGTCCTGATTTTTCTCTGGCACAAATTGTCTGTACTTAGTTCTGTATCCAAGTTTAATTGGACTGAACTTCGAAAGCAGACTTTGACGCAGAATAGTTTAGTTATTTCTTTCTGACACTGGTAAATCATACATTGTATCCAATGTATTCCCCGTCAGATATTCACTAAGCCGCATAGCGTTTTCTGTTTCGTATATTCCGAAAGCCTCTGCTGCTGTATAATATCTGTCGAGATATGCCTGGATATTATCTCTATCTGTAAAATATGGTTGTTTTAGTCGTTGTAAAGTGTTAGCATGTCTTTTGCCTTCGTGGCTCTGTCCAATCGACGCTAGCTCTATTCTCTTGAGTGCAATTTCCTTCTCCTTCTCAAACTTATACTTTTATTTTCAATTTCAAGTTATAGTTTCATTTATAAAAGTAACCATGACAAATATGAAGAGATTCACAAGAGAATTAGGAAATTGTGTAGAGGCAAAAGACGCATGGCTTGATGAAACTTGTAGGGAAATTAAAAACAAGCACAATACCGGGAATACCAAATTAATGTACAAAAGAATTAACGACATCACTAATAACAGAACACACACATCAACGGGTTGCCGAAAAACCAATGATAGAAAAATGATAATAGAAACAGATCAGATATTAAAAGCGTGGTCAGATTATGTGAAAAATCTTTATAATGTTACAAGAGAGGAACAATATGATATTTGGAATAATAATGAAGAACCATCAATTTAGAAGATGGAAGTTCAGAATTCTCTTAACCATATGAAAACTGGCAAGACGCTGGACAACATCAATTCAGAAATGATCGCTAGCTTAGAAGAATATTGAATAGAACAGGTCATCATTTTGCTGAACACAATATATGATACTGAAGATATATTTCCTGAATTATGTAATTCTGTATTTATTTTAATCCCGAAGAAATCAGGAGCCTTGGGATGTGATCAATATCTAACAATTAATATAATGAGAACATCACGGATATTTTGCAGAGAATTATCAAGCAAAAAGTTAGGAAGAATATACAGCCCGAAGTAGGAGAAGAACAATGTTTGTTCATAGAAGGCAAGAGTGCAGTGAATGTTGTGTATATTCTAAGGACATTAATTAGGCGTTCGATAGAAGTTAAAAAAAGACCTACATTTTTGGCTTATTGATTATACAAAAGCTTTCCATAAAAAGCAACACGATAAATATGCTTTCAGATCTATAAATGGTTGAGAAAGACATAAGGCATGTAAAATTAATATATTGGAAACAACAATCTGCCATAATGATCGATAATCAAGTAGGCTAATATCAGCCTATTAAGAGAGGTGTGCGACAAAGTTATTTGATGCCTCCATATCTTATTTTTTCCCCTGTATAGTCAAACTATTTTTAGACATTTAGAAGATATGTTAAGAGTCACCACTGGGGGGGGGGGGGCAGACATCAAGAACATTAGATATGCGGATGATACAGTATTAATTGCAGACAATGAGCAGGATCTGCAACATTTAGTAAATATAATTGTTGCATACAATGAACAACTAGTGTTATAATTAAATGATAAGAAGACACAGATTATGGGTGTCACTAAGAAGAAAGAAATACCACAATGTAATATACGGATAAATGGGAATATCCTGATACAAGTAAATCGGTACAACTCTCTCGGAACAGGTATAACTTCTGATGGAAGGTGCCTTGAGGGGATTAGAACAAGAATTACCACGGCAAAGGTAGCCTTTTTCAAGATGGAAAACATACTGACCAATAAAAAGATGTCAATTGCAACAAGAAAAAGAGTGTGCTACATAGAATTTGTACTTTTGTATCGACGTGAAAGGTGGACAATGAGCAGATATGATGAAAAAGATCTAATGGCTGTAGAAATGTGGTTTCTGGGGTAAATGCAAAAAATACGATGGACAGACAGAAAAACAAATGAGCAAGTCCTAGAAGAATCAAATAAAAACGGCAAACTGATTAGAGAAATTAAACTTAAACAGTCGGAATTTTTTGGACACGTTATGAGAAGAATTAAAATAGAGAACTTGGTGACACCTTGCAAGATTGAGGGGAAAATAACAAGGGGAAGACAGAGAAGTAAATATCTAGATGACTTGACCACATGGCATAGTCAAGACGAGAACACAGGCAGCTGATCCACGAATCTGTTGATCGTGTAAGATGGCGAAACATTACCGCCCACAGATACCGACATGACACATGATGATGATGAGAATTATAAAGCCTAAACTATCGTAGGAACATTTCTTCCTCTACTAATTGTGAATAATGGCTCCTGATATTGCAAGTCGGAGCAGTAACCACTGAGCTACATGGACCACAGCATACGCTACACCTTTGCTTGTTCTACTCGAGAGGGTTTACACACATCAAGTTTAATCCTGCCATTTACATGATCACAAAAGCCAGACTTCCCGAGTTATACAAATTCAATATAATCGCTCATCTGTGCCCTCACGAGCCGCTGCAACTGTTGCAACACTTCAAAACCCTTCTGGTCTTTCACGTCTGCAGTGTCCATTACAACAGTGATTCTGAAAACTGGCTGAAGGACCCCGTGTAGCGATGACGTATGTCTTGGGAGAACGATAAATGGATTACTGAAGGAACTTTATTTTGAAATAATTAATAATAGGGTACGAGGGAACTTAAATCCCCACCAAACTGTTAACTTTCATACTAAAACATGCATTATTAAAGTGAATATGATGAAATTGTCACGTATTACATCAATTTGCTGACAGCTCTGGACGTTCGCTACGGGAGGGAAATACAGACCGCCGATTTCTCCGTGCACTCAGGACTACATAAATGTGATGGTCTTAACACTTCACATACCCACAACCAGTTCCTAATATAGGGTGTATTTTTAATGACTGTGCAGTGTTTGAAAATATTACCTGTCCAAGTTTTGTATTGACCCTCTGTGAAGTTCATGCAAATAATAGGTAGATACCTAGGTGGCCGGCAATATTTTCAAACACTGCACAGTCATTAAAATTACACCATGTACTAGACTTCTTTTTATTTTGGTATCTTTGTTTTAGTGTTGATTGTGTATTCAAACATTCTTTTATGTCGTGTAAACATTGCCATTAACAGCACATCTACATTAAGAGGTTAGTTTATTGTATTAGTAATGCACATGACATTATCTCAATGCACAATCTAACATACGTACCATAAACTCAATTCGTCTGGAGAGCTAGGACGTAAGACATTGGGGTGTCATGATGGAAGCATCAGTAGTCAGATTTCTCGACAGCTGTCTGTCCCCAGTAACGTGCACAAGTGTGGACATACTGCATCCTGACCACTCTTTCATGTTTCCATTTAAGGATGATCTTTGCCGTCCTCGTCTCCGTTAGCCCTCAACTGTTCGTTCCACAGAGGATTACATTTGCGAGGGTGTCATACAATTTGCTTTCCATTTCATCTCTCTAGTGGGCATGGTATTTGCTTTTCATCCTATCTCTTCAGTGGGCATGCGATTTACTTTTCATCCTTTCTCTTCAGTGGGCAAGAGATTTGCTTTTCATCCTCTCTCTAGAGTGGGCATGACATTTGCTTTTCAACACATCTCTTCAGTGGGCGTGCGATTTGTATTGCATCCTATCTCATCCTATTATAGTATGGGTTTTCACATGCAGGTTTGTGTATATTTTTGTCTTATACGTGTATTCTTTCCAAAATTTCATTAATTACAATTTCTTTTTAAAAATGAATAAATAAATTAATATTAAAATTTAAAAAAAAAGAAGTTTTTTTTAGCTCTCATATCAAACAAATGGAATGCTAAAGGAGAAGCGTCAATTGAGTTTGTTTACAAGCTATCTATCAGGCGCAGAAATAATCTAGTTGGGTAACTTTAGCTATTTACTGCAACCACTGAAAACCCCTACCTTATACTTGACATGAGGTAAACACTTTCAGTTGTCTCTGTACCCTCATTCAGACTGAGCCGTGGTTGAGAGGTTACCGTATCCCCATCAGTCTCACAAGATACCCTTTCGAGCTAAATTTATGGCTGGGGATTTTTCTTAGAACCTCTGGTACCTAGTAATGTCATCATCATCATATGCCAGGCCGATAAGCGTGGGCGATCATGTTTCACCATCTCACACGATCACACTCATCAGAGTCGTGGATCAGCTCTGTGTTCTTGTCGCGACCATATCACATGGCCAAGCCATTCAGGTATTTACTTCTCTGCCTTCCCCTTGTTCTGTCACCTCAATCTTGCCAGTTGTCACCAATTTCTTCCATTTATTTCTTCTCATAACGTGTCCAAAATATTGTGATTAGACATGTCATACCTTCCCGTATTCCATTGGGTAGTGAGATCTGATACCTAGATGTCCCGGACAAGGGTGAACAATAAGAGGTCCTTTTGTACGTTGTGCCGGGTGGCTGATACGGTCAATAACACGTCGGAAGCCTTTACTTTAACTAACATCTCTTGGAATCCACCGTAGAATAGACAAACCTGGAGCCCAAGTTAAATATTCAAATATACAGCTGTGCGGTTTCGAAACCAAGACCACTGGGCCGGCAGGTGAGCATTTACTCATTATTCAATGGAGGAATAAGACCGAGATCTCTGTGGAGAGTCGTGAATCTACGCCAGCTGGCATCGCACTTTATAATGATGATGATGATTTTATATAAATATATATGTGTGTGTGCGTTTGCTTGCGCGTGTGTGTATATGGCACGCGAGCATCATAAACGGTAGGCCTAATTTACTGCTGCGACAGCAATTGTTTATAAGCCATTAGAAAGGAACCTAGAATACAACATACTCAATATATCAATATCCTACGTGGGTGTGAAAACCAGCGGGCACTACCACCATGCCTTTCCAAAAATACATTCGTGAATGGTCATAAAGTTATATTTATGCTGGAGTGGCACTTTCAATAAAGGTGATACCAGTATTCGAGCAAAGTAACCCGCAATGATGAATTCATCAACAGACCAGGTGTTACAGCGCAGTGGCTGCTCGCCTGCCGTGCCTGTTGGAAGGAGTTCATTGCGCATCGGCGCGGTTTTTAATTGTAAAATTGACCTGGGAGGGTCGAACCAGCTTAAAGTGGGTATCAGAATATATCTAACGAATGAGCGAACGAACGAACATACTTTATTTTCAAGGGGTTAAGAATTGGGCACGCAGGCCTGAGAGAAGTCAAGGCGACCGGCGTGATACCGACCACGTCAGCCACTAAATGCTGTTTGGTTTATACAATTATGGGGTTCCATATGTTCAGTGCATCTTAGGCGTGTATAAAGGAGCTTTATTTTGGCTTAATTAACTAATTCAGTGTTAAACAAATAGTAGGTTTGGGGCAAATATGGTACACAATCAAATAAACAAGTATTATAATGTAAATTTCCCTTCACTGAAGCATTGAAATTGCGGGAGATTCCAGAAGCAAAACACATAACACGATGACTCTAGTATGGCGATATGTTGTCCTTCTGTTCAAATGGGAGATCGCACTTGGCGATATATTATCCTTCGGCACTGAATGTTTTAAACTCGCTACCACACATCTTGTGATCAGTTAACAGCGACTAGAGGTCGCAGTAAAATTACCACACATCTTGTGACCAGTTAACAGCGACTAGAGGTCGCGGCCAGTTACCACACATCTTGTGATCAGTTAACAGCGACTAGAGGTCGCAGTAAAATTACCGCACATCTTGTGACCAGTTAACAGCGACTAGAGGTCGCGGCCAGTTACCACACATCTTGTGATCAGTTAACAGCGACTAGAGGTCGCAGTCAAGTTACCACACATCTTGTGATTAGTTAACAGCGACTAGAGGTCGCTGCCAGCTACCACACATTTTGTGATCAGTTAACAGCGACTAGAGGTCGCAGTCAAGTTACCACACATCTTGTGACCAGTTAACAGCGACTAGAGGTCGCAGTCAAGTTACCGCACATCTTGTGATCAGTTAACAGTGACTAGAGGTCGCAGTCAAGTTACCGCACATCTTGTGATCAGTTAACAGCGACTAGAGGTCGCGGCCAGTTACCGCACATCTTGTGATCAGTTAACAGCGACTAGAGGTCGCGGCCAGTTACCGCACATCTTGTGATCAGTTAACAGCGACTAGAGGTCGCGGCCAGTTACCACACATCTTGTGATCAGTTAACGGCTTTAACGACTCAGCCACACAGATTGAGAACCTTTGCCCGTGGAGCATATTCCCACGCAAAAAATGGCGTAGAGACCGTGTCAAGGCAGTTTATTAACTTGGATCGCAAGCAGCCACTGGATAGCTTGTCTACACCCACGACCCTTGACCCTTTTTGCAGCCGACCTGTGCTGTCGATCACGTAACCGTGCACGCCATGATACTGCGGTATAGAAGAGCAGGTCACTTGTTGACAGATTGGTGCTCTCAGTTCCTGGGACGTTCAAACAAAGGGATTTTTAAAACTTGGCTACGGCCGGTAGTACCGCTTTGCATGTTCAATTTCTTCAGTGATTCTCATGTCATGGCTTGATAACCATTATGGACTACAATTCCTTTCAATTGAATTTTCCAAATGTGGCTGATGTGGTCACATGATTATTAATCTGAGGTTGGGATGAGCCCTAATTATGACTTCGCTGATGACATTGATGACGTTGAACGGATTAGGGGAATGGGAAAATGACAGAATGACCGTTATTACTAATATCTCAGGAAGTACATTGCGAACTCGCGTAGTCTCAGACAGTGTACCTAAAGACAAGGAGTGACTACTTATAGTTGACAGGGCATTGCAGGTATGCAGCACGTGAACAGCTCTTTTCAAACTGTGTGTTTGAATTGTCACAACATGTTCTAGTTTTTGTCTTCTCATAATGTGACTAAACATGATGACTGCATCATTCTGATGTTTGTGATATGTTGTCTTTGTGTATTAACCCCCCCCCCCCCTCCCCCCTTAAAAAACATGTCGATTATTAGGTACTTCATTTTTAATTCACAAAAAAAAAAAAAAAAAACCACGTAGTTATTTTTAACACTGACCTAGATCTGGTGGGATAGTCGATTTTCAGAATACGGATATCGGGATTCACTTATTGGTCGGCGGACAAGTGTGTTTGCAACAATATATACCCCAAACCGCATGTCATTGCCTTCGCAAGCTGACCCCCAGATACATAAAAGATGAGCGTAGACTGATGGGACGGGACATATAAAAGATAAGACGAGTAGCACAGGATATGGATATACACTCTGACGACAGTGAGGGCCTTCGGGGCCCAGAAACATGTATTAAATCCATCGATCGGTCTAGCAGTCCACTGCGCACTCAACCGGATGTGATCGACAACACTTTCAATTTATATGATTCTTTATTTCAATAAATACATTACACAAAAGCACTTACTTGCCTTCTACTTGTAAAAGCAATTAGATATCTGTATATGTAATTAATAAATGAATCCCTACACCAACAATGGAATCATCCTGATGTCATGTGATTTTCCGGGAACTCCTGGAATTTCCTTATTTACGGTGAATTAAAAATGATGAAGTACCGATTATTCATTTTGGCTGCTTAGTGTATTTTCAACATTCTTCTATACAACCCCATTTCAAAGCCGCTGGGATTTGTTTTCTTTGAGGAGGGTGCGGGGGGAGGGTGGGGGGGGGGGAGGGTCTTTACCAATTGTCCAGTATTCACAGTTGTGTGTTAGAACTGTTCTATGTAACATGTACGAATTCTTTACATAAATGCAAGAACTAACTACTTATAGCTGAGAGGACTCGGCAGGGATGCAGCAAGAGAACAGCTTTTGTCAGACTGCCGGTAGTTAATCCTAGCATGTTTATTCGGGAAATATTACAGTCAAAGGAAATCGATCTAAAACACACCAGAAAACACCACTTCTAGGAATAGTCGCTCCAGCTTACGGTATAAAGCAGTGGTTCTCGTACATTTTATACTGGCAACTACTTAACATGTTGCCGCAGAGGGCGGTATGTTTCTGGTAATGTAACTGTGAAAACCCAAACACCAGCTCCTGTTAACACCATTTCCATAACACAAAACTCGGTTACGCTACAATACAACCAACAGAAAGTATATTGCATAAATGAGAGGGGCTGTCATAGTTCTTTCAGGTTTAGAAGTTCGGGTCAAATATCTAGACATCATGGGTATGCTCGTCCGGAGATGATGGCGGATGAAGCAACTAGAAAACATCATGCAGGGGATGTGTCAACACAATGTTGCCATCAAGTTTGCACATGACCACGTCTTCATAAAACAGACAGATCATTACAACTTACTACGTAAATCAATGACGCAACTAAAGAATTCGGCATTAGGTTAAATGCTATTAAAACAAAGGTGATAATAATGGCCAAACAAAACTAGATCATAAAATTTAACATCAAAGGAAAGACTACTGAACATATACAGAAATGTCCATATTTGGGACATATCAATACAGACAATGCTAAGTATGAAACTGAAATTGAAATAAGGTTAAGGTTTGCGATAACCACACTGGTTTAACAGAAACCAACATTCATATCCACAAGTAACATTAATAATGAACTGAGGAGACAAACAACCATAAAGTACACCTGGTCCATAACACCAAACAGCCCTGAAAATTAACACCCTAAACATGTGGGATGAAAGTAGTATGAAAGCTTTAGAGATATACCGGTATTGTTATCTCAGGATGTTAAGAATATGCTAGACACAACAGAGATCAACCGAACACATTCTTAAAGACATTGGAGACAACTTCTGAGCGACATGAAAAAAGAACGTTTTCTTAGCTTGGGCACAGCTTGGAACGTGTTGGTTATTTTAAACAAAAATACAGGAGGGCAAGATCCCAGGCAAGAGAAACAACAGGAAGTTCTAGATACATCTACACCGGAGAAGAATGGCAAGTTTATGATGAGCTGTAGAGAGCTGCTGAGAATAAAATACAGTGGAGGGTCATAAATGGACGACGTCAACACAATTCTTCGGAGTAACTGACCTATTGATGATGATGATGATGATGATGATGATGATGATGATGATGATGTCCATGATTAATTGTAACCAGTCTTACCGCGTCCGTTTGAATCTTACTAATATTGATATTAGCCTGTAAGTAAGTTAGTTGCATATCCATTATAGAACGTGTGCAGTCAACACCAACATTTTTTGCTGTTGTTGATGTCTTGGCACGTTTTACGTTCAGTAGTTTGCCATTACTTTCTGAACGACCGGCACCCATACCATTTCGTAAAACACCAACGCAAGGCGGTCAGCTGCCAAATCGCGCGCAGCTGTGATTCGAATGCGGGTATACGGAATCACAAACTGCTCCCGTAACCCCTTCGCCACAGAGACCGGTAAGTAAGTATTAGCAATTCAGGGATCTCTTGTACACGCCTTAAGGTGAATTCGGTATATGGTGCTAGACGGATAATTTTAGACCAGTCGGCACCCGGTGGGAGATGTGGTCAGTAGCACCCCGACCATCTTGACCTTTCCTGGCACCAGTGTCATACTGGTCAGCCTAGGAGCCCAGGTCAATGTTACAAATTCAAGTTCCCTCCGATACTCAGCGAAAACATCACCACTAGGCAGGCAAGCATGCTCTATATCAAGCCTGTAAGTGTGGAAGTTTATGTCTCTATTATCTTAATCTTAATGCATTAATGTGTTAGTGTTTTCATTGTTTTTCTTCCATCGTGTAAACTTATATCTTAACATAGCAAAAACAAAGATAATGCATACAGACACAACTACTATGGAGAAAGAAATATACGTGGGGAAAAATTGGAGTTGGTGGAAAATTTTGAATATCTTGGGTCACTGATTACCAACAATGGTGACACAATGACAGAAATTAAACGGCGACTATCAATTGCTCTTCAAAGACTAAAACAGCTGAATAAATTATGGAGTGGGACAGACAGAACTACAAAAATTAGATTTTTAAGAGCATGCATCTTTCCCATTGCAACATACGCTTGTGAGACATGGACACTTACTAAACAAGCTGAACAGCGCATAAATGCCTTCAAATATAAATGTTATAGACGAGTTCTAAGAATATCTTGGGTAAAGAAAAGAACAAATGCATCCATACTTAAACAATTGAATATTGAAGAAGGTTGGCTATTAAAGACGATAAAACAAAGAAAATTGAAATATTTTGGTCACTTGAAACGTCACGAAAGTTTGGAGAGAACAATATTGGAAGGATATATGCCTGGGATGAGAGGAAGAGGAAGGCCAAATAGAAGATGGGTGCAGGATGTGGCGGATGATCTCCAGATGGGTGTATCAGATGCGAGACATCTTGCTTATGATCGAGAGGTTTTCCAGAAGGTTGTTATGGCAGCGAGGTTCTGCAAAGGACATGCTCCTACTGAATGAACTGAATGTTTAATATTGACATGCATTTTCTCACATCATTTTACGTTTGTATGCCACAAAAGGTAACAAGAACAACAAGGTCCCAAATATGCCAACAACACAGAACTGTTCTGCAGTGAATCTTATTCGCTATCGTGTATCAGAACATGAAACGGCTGACAAATTGACCGCGCAACAATCAAATTGCCCAGTTACATATTTCAAGTTAGTTGTATATCCTTTACAGGACGTTACAATCAAGCCCCTTTGGGTGTTTATGAATTACTAGGCACATCTTACGTTCAGTGTTTAGCCTTTGCTTTCTGAACGACCGATGCTTCATACCATCAAAATCGACACAAAGCAACCTGATTACAAATCTCCCCCAGTCGATTTTGAACCCTCTACTCTTTCATGGCGGGACATTGTGAAATCATTCTTTGTCCCCAAGCCACATCGCCGGCACTTAAGCATTACTGGAAGCACAATCTAATAAAATCACTCAGACATAAATCTGTTCGACCACAGAATGGATATTGGACAAGCTTCTGTCTTTACACCCAAAACGGAACACAACAAGTGTACATCCTGGCAAGTGTACATCCTGGCAAGTATATATCCTGGCAAGTTTACATCATGACAAGTATATATCCTGACAAGTGTACATCCTGGAAAGTATATATCCTGGTAAGTTTACATCATGACTGTATATCCTGACAAGTGGTCATCCTGACAAGTGTACATCCTGGAAAGTATATATCCCGGCAAGTTTACATCATAACAAGTGTATATCCTGACAAGTGGTCATCCTGACAAGTGGTCTTCCTGACAAGTGGTCATCCTGACAAGTGTACATCCTGACAAATGTACATCCTGACAAGTGTACATCCTGACATGTAGTTATTCTGACAAGTGTACATCCTGGCATGTGGTCACCCTGACAAGTGTACACCTTGGCAAGTGCACATCATGACAAGTGTACATCCTGGCATGTGGTCACCCTGACAAGTGTACACTTTGGCAAGTGTACATCATGACAAGTGGACATCCTGACAAGTGGTATCCTGACAAGCGTACATCCTGACAAGTGTCCATCCTGATAAGTGTACACCCTGAAAAGTGTACATCTTGGGAAGGGATCATCCTGGCAAATGGTCATCCTGGCAAGTGTATACCCTGGCAAGTGTACATCATAGAAAGTATACATCCTGGCATGTGGTCATCTTCACAAGTGTACACCCTGACAAGTGTATATCCTCGCAAGTGGTCATTCTGGCAATTGTACATCATAACAAGTGTACATCCTGACAAATGTACATCCTGACAAGTGTACATCCTGACAAGTATACATTCTGGCAAGTGTACATCCTGACAAGTGTACATTCTGACAAGTATACATTCTGGCAAGTGTACATCTTGACAAGTGTAAATTCTGACAAGTGTACATCCTAGCAAGTATACATCCTGACAAGTGTACATCCTAACAAGTGTACATCCTGACAAGTGGTCATCCTGACAAGTGGTCATCTTGACAAGTGTACATCCTGACAAATTTACATCCTGACAAGTGTACATCCTGGCAAGTGGTCATCCTGACAAGTGGTCATCTTAACAAGTGTACAGCCTGACAATTTTACATCTTGACAAGTGTACATCCTGGCATGTGATAATTCTGGAAAGTGTACATCCTGGCATGTGGTCATTCTGGCAAGTGTGTATCCTGGCAAGTGTAAATCCCAGTAAATGTATATCATGGCAAATGTACATCATGGCAAGTGGTAAGAACACAAGAAGGTATATCATTACGTTCGCAGTCAATACTTGAATGCGACAGTGATTGTGATCAAAGTGCTTTTTAAACCGATGTATAGACATACCATCCAATGAAGCCAACCTTATACAGATTGATTCAAACTATTTCGCACTCTCTACATTAAATGAAATAACTGATTCACGCGAAATAAATGAGCTTGTATTTCCCTGTTTTACGCGCGACGAGGGCACACTATAAAATCATATTAAATAGCTGAGTTCAACATATACAAGTAATCAAAATAGAAGGTATGCAGGATAGCATATCTCCTTTGCCACTAAATGTAGAGGAAAATAGTACATTATGTGTACGGATAAATAGTACATTTCAAAATAAATGTTAACAAATGTACACGTCTATGAAGTATGATCATAGAGGATGGAGAAATAGAGTGAGAAATCGAAATCAGATGGGGAAAAAACAAAACAAGTGCGCTTGTGCACCAACTGCCATAGTTATTGAAAAGTCTAAATATACCTATGTCCTCACAACCACCTAAATAATAAATAACACATTCATACCAACCCTTTGCTCCCTTTATCAAACTTGGAAATGATCCAAATCACACATGCACAAAATCAACACCTGTGAGATGAGATGACTGAGATGAGCTACCAATTTAACTATCGCAGACGGAGGAAGACATGATGTTATCAGACAGACATTGGCATCATCACCTTGTGCTGCATATATTGGAAGGCGGGAGGTTAAACGGTTTGATTACTTCGTTACAAAGCTACACCATCAATTACCTGGACTGGGACTGGCACAACACCAAAGAAGATCTTGTACGAGTGTAAGAAGATGCCCGAGAAGAAAACGAGTTGACATCAAAGTCACGCGGAATCGCATTATCCAGTGCCACCCGCTATTTGCATTGCACCGCTAGAATGTAAAAAATGTATCGGTGAAATCTGGAGTGGTGTTTGTTTTCTAGTAATCTGAGAAAGATGAATGACAGTGCTGCCTTTTCTCTTCCACATTATTTTCTTCTTCTTCAGACGTTTAATCTGGAGCAGGTATTAGAGATTATGACTCTCATATCCTATCTGCCATCTGATATTTTCCATCCATCCATCCATCCATCATGTGCCACGCCGATAAGCGTGGGCAGTCATGCTTTGCCTTCTCACTCGATCACCAGATTCGTGGATCAGCTCCGTGTTTCTGTCTCGAACATGCCACGTGGCCAAGCCATCCAGGTATTTACTTCTCGGTCTTCCCCTTGGTCTGTTCCCTTTGATTTTGCTGGTTGTCACCAAGTTCTCCAATTCATTTCTTCTCATAACACGCCCAAAAAATTTTGACTGTCTACAACTAATGTCTCTAATCAGTTTACGATCTTCATTTGTTTCTTGAAGAACTTGTTCATTGGTTCTTCTGTCTGTCCATGGTATTCTTTGCATTTTCCTCAGAAACCACATTTCCACAACCATCAGACGTTTTTCAGCTTGTCTTCTCATTGTCCATGCTTCACATCCATACACAAGTGCAGGTTCTATGTAGTACATCAACACTCTCTCGTTGCAATTGATATCTTTTTATTAGTCAGTATGTTTTTCATCTTGCAAAAGACTACCTTCGTTACGGCAATTCTTGTTCTAATTTCTTCAAGCATATCGCATCAGATGTTATGACTGTTCCGAGATAACTGTACTGATTCACCTGTTTAAGAATATTCCCATATACTTGTATATTACATTGTGGTATTTCTTTCTTCCCAGTGACGACCATAATCTATGTCTTCTTACAATTCAATTCTAACCCTAGCTGTTCACTGTGTGCAACAACCGCATCTGCATATCTAATGTTATTAATGCATCGTCCCCCAATGTTGATTCCTTCCATATCTTCTATGTTCATCCGGTGCAATTTTTCTTAAATAATGTTGCTTTTTCTGCTTTCCTCTTTCACATTGAGTCCGTCCCACCTCGTTATGCCCGTTACTGGTCAGTTTGTGCGAATTCAGCTTGCATTTATTTAAGATGTGCTTCCTCTCAACAGATTCTATCCAAAGTAACAGGCTCTAACTGCCCGTGGCTAGGTTTATATGTTTTTCACAGTTTTGCCAGTGTTGCTGGATTACGGCCTACTCTTTTTAATAATTAATTGTAATATGATGTTTTACATGAAACAATGTGCACTCCGGTGCTTTCATTTGGCGACATTACTTGGGAAAACTAATAGATTAGAGAACGTGGACAGCAAACAATTGAGTTAAAATAGTTCAGCTTAAGAGAGCCACCTGGTAGTGGACTTTCCCATCGGCACGGTAGTAATTGGTTCACATTTAGATGTAGGCGATGTTTTTATTCGTCTGGGTTCCATAGTCGGCCCAGGATAAAATGGGCAACTGAAATGGCTTGGAAAGTAAAGGTAGCCAGTGAGATATTGATCACATTACCTCTCGACAACAGAGTGGTCTATCAATTATGGACCAACAATAATATCATTGGTTTTCTATCACTTTCAGCAGTTTACTTTGTTCTAAGTAATTAATAAGTAAGTTAGTCAGCCAGTCAGTCAGTCAGTCAGTCAGTAAGAGAGTAAATAAATACGCATGTAAGTAAATAAGTGAGTGAGTGAGTGAGTGAGTGAGTGAGTGAGTGCGTGAGTGAGTGAGTGAGTGAGTCAGTCAGTCAGTCAGTCAGTGAGTCATTCAGTTAGTCAGTCAGTCAGTGAAAAAGTAATTAAGACAGTAAATACGACTGGCAGTAAGTAAGTGCATGCTTGAGAACATTAACAGAAAAGAGTGGGTCAGAATGCCATTGGAAAGAAAAGTCAGATCTGTGCAGGGTCATAATAACATTGTATCGGGAGTGCAGGGATTGGCCGGCATGCTGCACTGAATGGGAGGTGCAACAATTGGTCCATGACAATTCGCGACCAGGCGATGCAATCATCTACAGGGGCGGTTCTGTGCTAAGAGGCACAAGAAGTGTCTGAGGTTCGTGACGAAGGTTGGTGGACGGTGTGTAGTGCAGGAGAGCCTGACACATGATACCACATCATCTAGTCGTAGTATGATGGTGGGGACATTCACAATGTGTTCAACTGGCTGGAGGACAAGCAGCACACGCATGTTGTGATTGTAACGGACTCATATGGTATGATGAGAAAGGTGAAGACAGGCATGCTTCGGACAAGGTGGCAGACTTTCATTCAACAATAATAAATAAAAAGCATTTGTTGAATCTTGTTGAAGCTTATACACCAGTCAGCACTACAACGGTCATGTCTATAACCAGTCAGCACTATAACGGTCATGTCTACACACCAGTCAACACTACAACGGTCATGTCTATACACCAGTCAGCACTATAACGGTCATGCCTACACACCAGTCAACACTATAACGGTCATGTCTATACACCAGTCAGCACTACAACGGTCATGTCTATACACCAGTCAGCACTATAACGGTCATGTCTATACACCAGTCAGCACTATAACGGTCATGTCTACACACCAGTCAGCACTATAACGGTCATGTCTATACACCAGTCAGCACTATAACGGTCATGTCTACACACCAGTCAGCACTATAACGGTCATGTCTATACACCAGTCAGCACTACAACGGTCATGTCTATACACCAGTCAACACTACAACGGTCATGTCTATACACCAGTCAACACTACAACGGTCATGTGTATAACCAGTCATCACTACAGTGGTCATGTCTACACACCAGTCAGTACTACAGTGGTCATGTCTACACACCATCAACACTACAGCGGTCATGTCTATACACCAGTCAGCACTACAGCGGTCATGTGGTCAATATCAATCCGGCCGACTTCACTTCCCAAGCATCTTCTAGTATCCACTTTAAGCTGGGTCAACCTGAGAGCCCAGATCAATTTTAACAATCCGCCTGGATTCGAATTCGAACCCGTGTCGACTGAGCCATCAGGCAAGCGTCTAGCCCTCTTCCCGACCTGCAATAAACTGAACGCTGTTGGGTAAAAAACGATTCTCGCTCTTAAGACACAAAGTTAAATGCTGGCGACGCCTCCTAACTGCAACAAGACCCGAAGATGAAAGATTTAATACGATCTATTTCACGCGGTCCCCTGGCGTGCAACAACAAACACATATTTAACGCAATCTTTTAGCAGCTACTTAACAACAACAGAAACGTTCTGTGTCAAATCTATGTACGAGGAATGTGTTTGCTTCTGGAAGCCAAATGTGCTCCTCTAACGTTCTCTTAATCTTCTGTTCTATCTGTACACCCAACATTGTTCACTTGTAGGACAGGTCTGGTGTCGTCTCAGGTTCCTGTGAATGGGGCGCAATGTTCCGTGTTTGACACTGCTACTTATACCTTCCATTGTTTATGCTTCCCGTGACCCAGACGTCTGCGCTAACTCAGCAATGTTTACCCGGATCACATTCAATCTGTGGTAGGTGTTTGATAAAACAATAAACATGTCTCTCAGCATATGCCAGGTTACTAGTAAATATTATCTAACTACATTGGATTTTTAAGAGCATGCATCTTTCCCATTGCAATATACGCCTGTGAGACCTGGACACTTACTAAACAAGCTGAACAGCGCGTAAATGCCTTTGAATATAAATGTTATACACGTTCTAAGAATATCTTGGGTACAGAAAAGAACAAATGCATTCATACGACAAGATCTGAATATTGAAGAAGGTTGGCTATTAAAGACGATAAAACAGACAAGATCTGAATATTGAAGAAGGTTGGCTACTAAAGACGATAAAACAAACTTGAAATAGTTTGGTCACTTGAAACGTTATGAAAGTTTGGAGAGAACAATAATGGGGGAGGCGGGTATAATGTAGGAAGGCCAAAGAGAAGATTGGTGCAGGATGTGACAAATGATCTCCCGATGGGTGTATCTCTTGCGGGACATCTTGATTATGACCGAGAAGTTTTCCGGAAGGTTGTTATGGGAGCAAGGTTCTGCAAGGGACATGCTACTGAATGAATGAATGAATGAATGAATGAATGAATGAATGATTGATTGAATGAATGAACTAGTTAAACAACGTCACTGTGACTTAGGCGATAGTGAGACGCGCAGTTTCATCATTCCCCGTCATACCGAGTCCAGGGCTGGAACTCAGCAGCGGCAGATTTGGAAGCGGACCGCTTTCCATTGATTTCGATGGTATGAGGCGTCGACAGTGCATAAATAAGTAGCCAGCTACTGAACTAACATTGCCTAGTATATCACAATCAGCCAATAAATGCTGGGGTTGATTGCAAGATCCTACAAAAGACATTAGACTAACGTTAACTAGCTACAACTAATCTTTTGTAAACACGCTCTAGGCCTCACACAAATATATTTGATGCATTCCAAACATGCCTTACAATTCCTCGGGGAGGACAGCCTTGTGCACCAGGTGCTTCGTGCCCTCATACAAATCCTAGCACCTGTGACCGTGGGAAGCCAGCTTCTTCCCTGGCCATTGCTTCTGTCGCCTCCGCGCCGGCGCTTCGCTATACTCCGACGTTCGTCTTCGTTGCCATGTTCCTTCTTCATACCCCGTTCACAGCTCATGGAGCCACACTCTGGGAAGTCGGCTCTTCCTCTGGGTTCCTCGACTCGTCTCCTGGTCGCATCTTCTGAGTGCGGTCCTGGCAAGACGACAACCACCATGGTATGGAAGTTGGACTTCGGCCGACATTTACCTGACTTGGAGGTTGCTACCGTGTGGCGATCTTCCCGCATTGATCGGTCCTGTTCTCAGATGCACCGTCTTCGCTCGGAGCGATGGCTACAGAGTCGACACGAGACAGTACAAGTTCTATCTCTTAGTTGAGAGATTGGTTCTTATGATAGTTGCTCTGCAGCTACAGACAGTAACGTTAACCATATTACTGTAGAGACTTATCCAACTCTAGGTTCTGGTTGTTCCATAGCTAGCACGAGGCCTTTTCGACTGCTTCACCAAGTTGTTTCTTTGTCCGCATTCTTGCTTGTCCTTTGGTGCCTAAGTGTTTTATCACGTCATACACGGAGTGGGAGATTATGCCTCTTGCGCCTACCTCTACGGCGAATAGTCTGAGATGCTTAAGCCGCAGGGATTAATAAGATTGTGGTACATTTCCGGTGAAGAAGCCAAGAGCTGTTGAGTGTGAGGATTACAGAACTATTAGCTTAATGAGCCACATAACTAAGGTACTACTCAAGGTCATACAAGAAAGAATTCAACATAACATAGATGAGGAAGTAGCTGAAGAACAATTTGGGTTCCGCAAAAACAGCGGCATCAGAGAAGCAATTATCTGTTTGAGGATGTTAATTGAAAAATATATAGAAGTTCAAAAAAGTATACATCTTTGTTTTATAGACTACAAGAAAACTTTTGATAGAGTACAACATGAACGACTAATTACGTGCCTTTAAGATACAGGAGTAGATGGAAAGGACATCAGACTTATTAGTAACCTGTACTGGGAACAAGTAGCGTCTATTAGATGCGGTAATAACTATTCTTCGCCTATAGAGATAAAAACAGGAGTACGGCAGGGATGTGTACTGTCCCCAAGCCTCTTCAACCCTATATACAGAAATAATTTTTAAACAAGTTGAAATGCCTGGACTCAACATCAATGGAAGAATAATAAACAATCTTAGATATGCTGACGATACCGTGTTACTAGCAGAAAGTGAGCAAGAGTTGCAAGACCTAGTGGAAGAAGTAAACAGGCACAGTGCAGAATGTGGCTTAGATATTAACATCCAAAAAACAAAAACTATGATAATTAGCAGTGAAAAGTAAATGCGATCAATGAACATCACAGTAAACGGGCAGATACTAGAACAAGTAACAAGCTTCTCTTATCTTGGACATATAATAACAGATGATGGCAGAAGTGAAATGGAAATCAAAAAGAGAATAGGAATGGCCAAAAATGCTTTCAACGGCATGAAATCAGTATTAACATCTAGAGAGATTAACAACGCATTAAAATGAGAATTGTCAAATGCTAAGTATATTCAACGCTACTATATGGCTCGGAAGCCTGGACACTGAACAAGCAACTAGAAAGTCGCATAGGAGCCCAGGAGATGTGGATATACAGACGAATAGGTCGTATTTCATGGAAACAAAAACAATCAAATGCAGAGGTCCTGGGAATAAAGAGAGAGTTGATGAAAGAAATAAAGAGGAGACAAGTGAAATATTTCTGCCACGTTAAAAGACATGATACTCTTATAAAAACCATACTGAAAGGCAAGGTTGAGGGCAAATGGGAGGAAGAGGTAGACAACGATACAAATGGGAGGATAACATCAAGAGATGGTCGAACATCAGCCTGACAGAATGTACAGTCAAGGCGAGAGGCAGACAGTGTTGGAGATTCATTGCAGCCATCCTTCGTTGCGGAGACGACTCCTGATTGATTGATTGAAATTTCTGGTGCGCTGACAAATTATTGGGATCGATAGTTCGACAGCTGGACTTCAACGACGACTTCCCGTTTAGAAATCAATGGCAAATTAATAACTAATAATTGTTTCCCAGAGAAGTTTCCTGATATAAGTCTGTGATGTAATATCGCTGTCACATTTTGCTGGCTTGGGAGCAAGGAGGAGGAGGCGGCCAGTCTGTTCCTCAGCTGGACAATCCGCGAGGCCAGGCGTCATACACGCGTCAGCACGTGCTCACGACATAACCCGCGGATAAAGGACCCATATGAACTTTCTAGACACTTGGGTATATGGTGTTACACCCATCATTTATAGACCAAGCGGGTCTCCTTGGGTTGTGTGGTCAGTATCGCGCTGATCGCCTTTACATCCTAAGACATTTACTGGTACACTTTTTAATCTGCTTAGACTTGGGAATGTAAAAAATCCGCCCGATGCAGATGCGAACCAATGACTCTTGTGCCAGTAGGCGATCGCCTACGGCGGCTCATCTGCTGTGCGAGACCAGTGTCTTACCACTTCATCCTCTCGCTCGTCTTACAGAAATAAACGCGAACCCCTCCCTCTCCCCACCAGCTCTCCCCATACACACATATGTGACACAGAATTAACGCACCTGGGCCACGGCGCTAGAAGCATAATGTGCCACAGCGCATGCGTGGATCTATAAACAGATCAAACATTTATATGCTCTAGGTTTATTAACGTATATTTACACCCACGCTCGTCTACTACACAACAGTACATTGACATGAAATATATGCATGCATATGTACGTGCACAATATCAGGTAAAGCCAACGTGTATTTTACTCTATGAATTTCCTTCCCCCTCTTAGCGTCTGGCTGAACTCTGATGACAAAGAAATGCTTACAATCTGAGGAGAACTGGTTACCATAGGCAAATGGTGCCAGTATAAGTCAATACCATTCACATGTATATCTGTATGAGAAGTAACACAGCTGTGTTCATTAGCATTTACAGAAGTATGGGCCTTTACGGCTCATGCCAGAGAGAGAATTGTGAAGGAGGACTCTGGTGCTTTTGCTGAGACCACAAGTAGCCCGACTATGGAAGTCATGGCAGTAAGTAAAGCAATAACATGGTTCGAGACACAGACATTCATTAGGGCATGCTTCCTTAGCGACTCAATGAGCATGCTCAAGAGGATAGAGATGGGGTGGATCCGAAAAGAATGGTTGCTGCCTCTGAAGATTAGTTTCATCTTCGTGCCACGGCATGCGGGAGTACAAGGAAATGAGCGGGCTGACAAGCTCGCAGGTAAGGCTAAGGTGGAGGGCGGACGCGCCATGGACCAGGCTGATATTCTGAATGCTCTACGAAAAGTAAGACTTTTGCGAGAACCAAGTGATGACTGTGAATCTACAACCATGGCCAGACTGCGAGAACAGCAAATTAAAAGAGGGGTGGCCAAACAAGAACACTACGCAGGAAGCCAAAGAATATTGATAAACCAACACAGAACTGGTGTTGTTAGCCGCTACTCGCTGCGGGATTTGCTGAGGAGGGGATCCGAGCACTTATGGACTGAATGGTTCGATGTGCAATGAGGCTGATCTGTAGACGAACTAACTAACTAACTAACTATCTAACTAACTCACTCACTCACTCACTCACTCACTCACCCACTCACTCACTCACTAACTAACTAGCGTAAAGAATTAGATACAGAAGAATAGATACGAAAACATATTTTTTTTTTGTTTTTTTTTTGCATATCCTTTACAGGATATCGCTGTCAACACCATCTTTCAGCTGTATGTTGATTTCTTGGCAAGATTACGCTCAGTAGTTTGAAAATATATTAGATAATATAAATATTTAAAGCTATTGTTAAGCCTACTGAGCGTAATCTTGCCAAGAGATCAACATACAGCTGAAAGATGCTGGTGTTGACATCTAAGTCCTGTAAAGGATATGCTATAAAAAAAAAAAAAATTATTAAGCCTCCAGGGATTTGAACCTGCCGCCTTCTAATAATGACATGACCTTGCTGAAGGAACAAGTGTACTTCAACACGTAGACCAGCTAGACACCTAACCGAAAGGTGTCATCATTAACCAGGCGTACCATCCACCTAAATCTGAAACTATGGATTATGGACAGAATTTGTAACCAGTCATGTCAGTAGCAGTATAGCACACATGTTCTCGCTTTGAGTAGCACTGGCTATATGTTGCTAGTCCATGTATTTATTACCAATTGGTCCTCGATGGACTATGTGGTCAGTATCATTCCGGTCGCCTTTACTTCCCAGAGCATCTGTCGCCTGTATTAGCCTGGGTTGACCGTGGAATCCAGGCCATTGTATCCAAATCCCCGCCGTAATGAGCATAAAGCAAATGATAACCATATCTGCCTGGGAGAAACCTCAATTCAAGGGGCGGAATCATATACAACATTAGGTTAACATATAGACACAGCTGGGGGACATTATATATACAGATATTAAAGCTAGAATATAAACAAAACAAAACAAAACAACAACAACAACAAAAATCAAGAGGAGCTAGTATACCACAAGGATATTTGTGAATGGCAAAAGAATTTAAACTTAGCACCAGACATTGAATATTAAGTTCTAACATATGTATCACGTTAGGAAAAAAAAAAAAAACTAAATTGGTGTACTTGGTGACAACTGGCACGATTGAGAAACAAAGAATAAAGGGAAGGCAGAGAAGTAAATACCTGAATGGCCTGGGCACGTGGTATGGTCTAGACAAGAACACAGAGCTGATCCAGGACTCTGTGTTTATATATATATATATGCACTCTCGTCGGGTTGCTCTCCGTCTGGGTGCATGGACCTCAGAGCCACATATTTTAACCCCGGGACTGCTACAGGGATCCGCAATCTCACCGGTGCTCTTTAACGTGTATCCAAGCAAGATTGCAAACCTAGAAACACCAGGGGTTGGAAGGATACTAACATTTGCAGATGATATTCTTGCATATAGGCAGGGGAGAGATAGGGAGCAAACAGCCCAGTAGCTACAAGCGACAGTAGATAAAGTGATTGACTGTTGCACTGAAATGAGTGCACCCGGAAAAGGCAGCTGTTTTGTGGTGCTCTCTGGTCAACAGGATTGTGAGAACTGATGTCCCAAGCTTCACGATAGATGGCAGAAGCGTCAACAGAAAGAACAAACTGAAGTATCTGGGAATCACATTTGACAGGAGCCTGTCCTTCAAGGACCATGTGGAGACGGTTGTGACAAGATCTCAAAAGGGACTCAATGCACTTAAAACTATGACTGCAATGGATACAGAGCAGAGAATGCTTTTCACACTATACCAGCACTTGATCCTCTCAGTGATTGATTATGGATTAGGACTGCTTACTGTCTCAAAGAGTCACCTAGTGAGATTGGAGCGCATACAGAACGAGGCTATGCGGGTCATTCTGGGATGCACCAGAGACACCCCAGCAGTGTGTGTGCGTTACATCCTTGGTTTGCCGACTGTTGCTGGTAGGCTCAAGGTGATGCAGGCGAAGGCATACCTCAGAGTAGTTGCTGACACAGATCACCCGCTGCATGAGGCGCTGGATGCAGTTAAGGGTCAGCGACTGATAAGAGGGAAATCATGGATGGCTCAGGCGGAGGATACAATCAGACAGGCGTGCATCTTGGAGAACATTAGGCGAGGAGAGGAGTGGGTCAGAGTGTCAGCGGAGCAGTCAGACTTGTGCAGAGTTATAATTACATTGAGCCGGGAGTGCAGGGAGTGGCCAGCAGGGGCCACGGAAGTGGAAATCCAGCAACTAATTCAGGATAATGCTCGCCCGGGTGATTTGATTATATACACAGATGGTTCGATGTTGAGAGGCTGGAGAAGTGCCTGGGGGTTCTTAGCAAAAGCTAATGGTCGACGTTTGGTGTAGGAGAGCCTGGCATATAATACCACAACATCTAGCTTAAGAATGGAGTTGGAGGCGGTCAGTGCAGCTGACCGCTGGATGGAGAATGCGATACACACACACATCGTGATTGTAACAGACTCAGAAACCATGCTGAGTAGGGTGAGGACAAGCAAGCTTCGTGCAGAGTGGCTTGCTTCGCTTCGGAAGTCACGGGTGACAAGCATAGTCTGGATCTTTTCTCCGGGGCATGATGGTGTGCTGTGGAATGAACAGGCGGACAGATTGGCTGGCTCTGCAAAACTTGGTGGAGTATTGATGCATGATAAGGCAGACGTGGTTGCGGCCTTGTGGGAGCACGTGTACAACTCGGAAGAGCAAATGGATCACCATGGTCTGGCAAGAATGCGACAGCGAGGGGTCACGAGGGGATCTGGCCGATGATCGACACTCAGAGGAAAGGCGAGACGGACATATAATCAGATTGCTACTGGTACTATTAGTGTTGTTGGAACTCTTCGCTGGCTGCTGAGGATGGGGACGAAGCGCTTATGGGAATGCATTATATATATATATATATATATATATATATATATATATATATATATATATATATGTATATATATATATATATATATATATATATATATATATATATATATATATATATATTTATGTGTGTGTGTGTGTGTGTGTGTGTGCCGATCTTAGAAAAAGCCTGGGACGAGTGCTAATATACTTAGTGATTTTAAGGCCAGCAGAGGATGGTTTTAAAAACTCAAGAGGCGCACTGGCACAAGACAAGAAGGTACTTTTGCCTTAATTCACCCCAAACAAACGTCACCAGCTATATTTAGCACTGACGGTTATCTTCTTTGTGTTCAGGTACAGTGCGTGTCAGTACGTTTCAATTGCCCCACAATGTTTCTTTGGCTTTGGCAACCGTTTCTGTGTGAGTGTGTGTGTGTGTGTGTCTGCCTCATCATGAATTTTCTGGAACTGGCAGCAGCAGCAGCTGTCCACGACAAGCAGAGTAGCTTTGCTTTTCTGCAGCAGCATCATGGCATCTGACATTCTGCTAGACACTGTTCTCATAATCATGTCATCATGGTGCTATCGCTGACTGAGCGTCGGGACAGATAGAGATGCCGACGACGACATTCACCATGTCGGCAGGACATCCTCCCGCTGAGGCAAGGCTACATGGCTGCAAGGCTCGCGTCTCCCGTACAGACAGATCATTATCATTCTTTTCGTATACTGCTGGCCTCAAGAGTTGACAAGCATTTCATTTTGCCAGTTACAGTTGGGGGGATGTCGCCGAGAGCAACTGTTGCACACCGATAAAATTGCGCACCGAGCTACGGCGCAACCCAGGGAACCCCTGGATGTGACGTCATACCCTGGGATTCCGTTTGTTTGGGGTGAATTGAGGCAAAAGTACCGACAAGAAGACCAAAAAGGGAATTGACCCCAGATAGTGTTGATACTTGAGGTCCTTATAGAGGAGGATTCCCCTTCCAAACAATAATATCTGCATCTCTCTCTTCCCTCCTCGCTGTCTTCCATACGCCAAGAAGAGTCTTCAGAAGGGTAAATTTCATGTTTAATGTTCATTTATTCTTTTTTTTTTTTAAATTGTAGTTGCATATCCTTTACAGGACGTTTCATTTAACACCAGCATTTTACCGCCGCTGTTGATGTCTTGGCAAGTTTACGTTCAGTAGTTTGCCATTACTTTCTGAACGACCGGCTCCCATATCAACACGTTAAAACCAGCGCGACACAGTCTACTGCCAAATCGGTCACCGCTGTGTTTCGAACGCGTTCGCAACACCATTGCCACGGAGACCTTTACATTAGTCTTTTATATTAATTTCTTATTGTTGTAGTATTAAAGACTATATTTACTCTTTATAAAATGTGTTTTTGTTATGTGTTTTGGAGTGTCTATAAAAAGTATTTTTGTTATGTGTTATGGAGTGTCTAGAACGAATTAATTGGATTTACATTGATTCATATGGAAATAATTGCCTCGGTTGTCGTCGGTTTCAGATTTCACCGATTGTTTTCGGACGGATTATCGGTGAAAACCGAGGTTTCTCTGTATGTATATATATATATATATATATATATATATATATATATATATATATATATATATATATATATATATATATATATATATATATCGGATCATCATTTATTAAGGTTTAGTCTTCTGTCCTCCATTCATGTGCTAGTATATTTAATCAGGTACTTGATGATCATATTTAAAAAGACCAATAAAATGCATTTACAACTAGTTACATGTTCCTCACAGGACGCCGCAATCAACCATGAGTGTCATTTACAAGGCAATGTTAATTTCAGTAGCTTTCCATTGCTTTCTGAATAGTCGACGCGCATACCTTTGCAAAAATCAACGTAAAGCTTTCTGCTCATAAATCGCCTGCGCGTGATACCGAACAGGTGTGACATATGGTGAAACAGTCTTCAGTACCCCTTAGCCACAGCCGATAACATCAAACACCAACTTCCAGGTAACAGTATGGACTTCAGGCACGTAGGCCACGTGAACCTATTTTCACTTTTCTGCACTCCCGTTAAATAATAATAGTATACTGACACGCCTAACTGCATCAAGCAGCAGCGTTGACTTCCTCGCAGTTCTGTCAATGAAATATTATCAGCCACTACACGACACAAGTGCGCGCGCTGTAACATGAATGGGGGTGTTCAGACACTACGTGCAGACTAGCATTGAACGACTGTATAGCGTGATGGATCGATCCACGAACTGGGCTCACTAGGGGAAGATTATAAACTTCCCAAACCCCGGGAGACATGTAGGTTAAGTATGGGGCGACTAGTCTGTCATTTTGTGTTCTTTTCACATTCAGCAAGGGAGTGACAATGAAATAATACATACAGTAAAAAATAATGTTGCGTAACCGATAATTTTGTCATAATGAAACGTCAGATTTTGACCTAGTTTGGGAATGTAATTTCTCACGATTCCCTGTCGAAAACAATTATCTCACACAGAGTTAATGGCAGCCTGCGAATTTGAAAAGAAAATAAATCTTGATTGATGACATTAACTCTTTATATGTCAGGCAATTAAACACTACACATCTTTCGGACATCGATTAGTCCTAATCTGATTATTTGATTCTGAAATTTAGACAAGTTATCACGCCATGAACACGCACACGGGTATTATTGTATGCCTTAATGTAGTCACTGTAGGCTTTCCCCGTGTTTATAAATGGCATCTCATTGCTGATGTAGGCTAATCGCCGCATTAAACAACATTTCTACCGCCTTTGGGTGTTTTTTTTTTTCCCAGATTGTCTACTCATTGTCCACGCTTCACATCTGTGCAAAAGTAAAGTTTCTATGTAGCACTTCAACACTATTTTTCTTATTGCAATTGGCATATATCTATCTATTGGATAGTATTTTATTGGGCAGTATTTTACCACCTTGAAAAAGGCTACCTTCGGGATTCTTGTTCTAATCGTGTTATAATGATTGCTACTTTGAATCATTTGATTATAATCAATTGATATCTAACGGTGCTATTTACATTTATAACAACAAAAAACAAATTAACAGTTCAGATCAGAAGAGGAGCTAAAGAAGCAAGTTGGATGCTCTTGTTCAAAGAGGGAAGACATTTTACAACTTTTTTGTTTGCAATGAAAAAGGGTCATCACATGAATTGATATGCAACAGGGCAAAATGAAGAGAAACATGTTTGGTCGGTTGCGCTGCAAACTCCAGCCATCTACGAAAGCAACAGCTAACGGTTGACAGAGCATGAAAGCAGTTGCTCGCATCACAAATATCCTTCTAAAATCCGCGCACATGACGAAGACTTGAGGCGCAAGCCCTACATTCCTGTAGATGGACGGCCATCGAAGACTTGAGTTGTAAGTCCCACATCTCTGTAGATGGGCGGCCAACGAAGACTTGAGTTGTAAGCCCAACATCTCTGTAGATGGGCGGCCAACAAAGAATTGAGTTATAAACCCAAAAGCTCTGTAAATGGGCGGCCAACGAAGACTTGAGTTGTAAGCCCAACATCTCTGTAGATGGACGGCCAACGAAGACTTGAGTTGTAAGCCCCACATCTCTGTAGATGGGCGGCCAACAAAGAATTGAGTTATAAACCCAAAAGCTCTGTAAATGGGCGGCCAACGAAGACTTGAGTTGTAAGCCCAACATCTCTGTAGATGGACGGCCAACGAAGACTTGAGTTGTAAGCCCAACATCTCTGTAGATGGGCGGCCAACAAAGAATTGAGTTATAAACCCAAAAGCTCTGTAAATGGGCGGCCAACGAAGACTTAAGTTGTAAGCCCAACATCTCTGTAGATGGACGGCCAACGAAGACTTGAGTTGTAAGCCCAACATCTCTGTAGATGGGCGGCCAACAAAGAATTGAGTTATAAACCCAAAAGCTCTGTAAATGGGCGGCCAACGAAGACTTGAGTTGTAAGCCCAACATCTCTGTAGATGGACGGCCAACGAAGACTTGAGTTGTAAGCCCAACATCTCGGTAGATGGGCGGCCAACAAAGACTTGAGTTGTAAGCCCTACATCTCTGTAGATGGACGGCCAAAGTCGTGGCCTGCTGTTTTAAATCTGCCTGAGTATTTTGTGTGTTTGTTCGTTTGTTTGTTTATGTGTTTGATTTCTTCGGCCTAGGTCTGTGTGCTGTTATTACTTGCTACTGCTCAGTTAGGACCCATATTTGATGTGTATTTGTTTCCCTCTGTTAGTTGCCAGGACCCAGAGCAGAAATACATGTTTCAATCTCTATCAAAGGATCTTGAGTTGTTATTGTTTCCGCATGTTTTGGGTCCTGTTGTAAGAGAACAGTATGAGAGTATAATCACTCGCCACGACATTTCATAGCTAGTCAAAATTTCTCTTGGTCGCATGTGTTACCACTCTGGGGTCACTGCTCGGTGTGCCTGACCCGGTCGGGAACAACCTGTCACAAACGTCACGCAGTTTTTAAACTTCAAATTCCACTCTTACACTTGCTGGACTGACTGGCATGCATCATCATACTGGACTTCATTCGCCGATGCATTTCTTTAGATTTCACCCCTTCACGGGGAAAAAAACGGATAACAGAACGCTGCTCTTCATGGGTGCATGTCAAAAGTGAGGCGCCATCTTTAAACTGTCATTTTGACATCATCGTGTTCGTCTGCATCGTGATGTCACGTGCTTAACACTCTTGATATGCTTAACAACAACATTGACAGGTTATAAGACAATTTCATGGTTATTGTAATTTCTATTACACCCTTAAGGTTTTCTTTTGAAGCCCCCGCGTATATGACGGTTTCATTCTGGAGAATATGTAATGTCTCTTAGTTGCGCACCTGCAGGGATATTATCTTCTCTATTTACTGCATTCTATATAACCATCTCATAAGAAAAGCAAATAACTGGTGCACCCAGGGAACAAGCAGGTCAAAAGAAAGCAAATATAATTACCTGTTTTTTATTTCACAAGAATGACGCGCAAACGGGTCTTTCGTCAACACTAAAGTGTCGCCCCAATGTCTGAGGGCTCATTAATTATGTTGAGCTTCTTGAACTTACCAGGTTGAACAAATGATGACCTGCATTGTGAAATAACATGGTCGGTTCAAGTCTACGGAGTTAAGACCTGGTGCTGACAACTTGGCATAACTCTGATGTTGATTCCTACCTAGGAGACCCCGGTTAACGGGGTTGTGGGCGGCTGTCAGAGCTGTAAAAGGGTTGGGCGTCATTTCTTGGCATACCTAGCGCACATTGTGATATGAAACCATCGTGGTTCAGATAGGTCAATGGGATAGTTGTTCTGTGGGGTCATTGATGCAAGGGTTAAGTGGTGGCGTTGGTTCAATGGTTCAGAGTCATCAGTGTCCAGTTGGACAGAGGGAATCATGATGCAGTGTTTCCAGTGGATCTTATGACCTAATGATCAAATGTTTCTTCGGGTGGTCGGTGCTTCAGTAGCCCAGTAATGATCCAGTGATTCAGAAGGTTTTCAATGATTCAGATCATTTGCTGGTCAAGTGGTTCAAAGGGATCAGTGGTCCAGAAGGATGTATGGTTTAGTTGTAGTCAGTAGTTGAGAGATATAGGGGGATAGGTGTCAAGGAGGTCCAGAAAAACAAAGTATTTATATGGTATAGAATAGAAGTCCACATATACAGAGGTTTAGAAGATTCAGTGGTCCAGAGGTACAGAAGGGTCAGTGGTTAAGATGTACATAAGGGTGAGTGGTCAAGCGGTACACAAGTGTCAGTAGTCTAGAAGTACAGAAGAGTCACCATTGTTGTAATACAGAACGTTCAATGGTTAAGAGGTACAGACGCGTCATTGAATTAGAGGTACAAATGGTCAATAGTTTAGAGGTACAGAATGGTCAGTGGTTCAAAGGTACAGAAGGGTCAGCAGTCTTTAAGTATAGTAGGCTCAGTCGTTTAGTAGTACAGAATTTTCAGTCGTCTAGAATCACAGAATAGTCAGTAATCTTGAAGTACAGAATGGTTAGTAATCTTGAAGTTTATAATGGTCAGTGATGCAGAGTTTAGGATGCCAATCTCTCACATCTTGAGATATGACTTCTTGACTTCAGTAAGGCTGTCATCTATAGGAGGTCACAGAAACAAAACGATCCCTCATACCAACAAGGAACATCAAAGAGAACCTGATTTTCAACTTTAACTACTGTGACCCATCACAGTGGACACCGCGAACAATAACAAACAGCATACAATACTTTTACTTTGTTGTTTCGTCAGAATGTTCTTTCCGATTCCGATTCCATTTCAAAAACAAAAATTCCAAATTCGTCCTCGTCTAACCTGCTTCATCAGCTGTGGTTATTGTTGAGGTCCGTGGTTGTGTGGATTGTTGGTCCTATTTCCTACTGGTTTTAATTTGTTCCGCTCTGTTCGTCGGATAGATTTGTTTTGTGCTGGTCCTGTTTAAAGACCGGTCCTTGGTTTGGCCTACTGGGGCCCTTATTCTCTCGTTTGTAGGCTTTTCTCTGTTAGCCCTGCTAAGTGCTTGTCGCTTCTTGTGTTATTCTCATCGGGGCTAGTCCCGGTCATGTCTAGTCCTCATAAGGACTTGTTGTAGACAAGGGCAGAGCATTTAATTGCAAGTCTCAAGTTGTCCCCCCCCCCCCCGGTCAGCGTTACGAACGCCTTTACGCTTGTGAGTTTTGGCGGTTTTCTTCATCGCGTGTGGGTGTGGCGTGGCAACAAGATGACCAGGTCTCCCTGTCTTCCTAGTTCAGGTGCTCTACCGGAAGAGCCAACCCACCTTCCTGCCATTCACTCCGCCAGTTTTTTTTTTTTTTTTTTTTTTTTTTTTAAACATATATAAACATGCACAAATACAAACAAACACACATATACATGTATACACAGTTTAGGGAGGTTATACGGTCTTCCCTGTTCTGCATAGGAACTGTCTGACCAGTCGCTGTGTTTCCGGGTTGCTGTTTATGTGCAGGCACTCCGTCATTGTCATTGGTTTTCCAGTTTTGACAAAGTGATCTCTCAGGTCCCTTCGCTCTCTATTGTACTTGTCGCATACTAGTAAGTAGTGTTCGATGGTGTTGCTTTCTCGGCATACTCTGCAGTTTGGGTTCTCTCTTGTGTCTTTCCAATTGCCTAGTCGCATTCTCCACAGCTGCCTGTTTGCCGGTGCTTTCATGTTGGTCTTGACTTGTGGCTTGAATCTGGGTTCGCCCAATACTTGGAAGGCATGACGGCCTTTATCGCTGTCTCGCCACTGTTGCCTCCATTCCTTGAGAATGTAGTTTTTGACTATATTCTTCCCTTCTACTTTACCTAGGCCAGTGCAGATTTGATTCGTGCTGGTTATACCCCATTTCGCCGCTCTGTCTGCCTGTTCGTTTCCCGGGATACCCCTGTGTGCTGGTATCCATCCGATGGTGACTTGGCAGCCCATGTACCTGAGGTTAGTGGCTGTTGCTAGTATCTCCTCTTTTATGTCAGGTCTGTTGCCTCTATTGAGGTTCCCGAGCGTTTGTACTGATGACAGGGAGTCTGTTAATATACACAGTCTCAGTGGTGGGTTTTCGGCTGCGATCTCTAGACCTTTCATTATGGCAACTAGTTCGGCCGTGCATACTGCTGTTCTTTGCATTTCCGACATATTTTATAGTACATTGAAGTCAACTAAAATCTTGTCCGCCCCTACTGCCGCTCAACGTACTTATTTTAATTTCAAGTTACTGCGTCTGTGACAGCCAGAGAATGATTTTTCAACATTGGCATTTCGACACGAAAAAATCTGGACGTGCCAGTGTGACTTGCCCAATTGTCAACTGGCACGAAATAAATAACATTTCAACAGGACAGTTAACTCAACGGTCCCTACCTAATGTAAAAATAGTGGTGGTGGTGGTGGTGGGGGGGGGGTGTGGTGTCGATAACTTAACTCGCTGTAGCGTCCGTGCGCTATCACCGGGCTTGTTTCTATCAAGTATTTTGTGATTGTCAATATGGCATTATGAAGCAATATTTATGGTGTACACAATGTATGTCAGTCTACCGAAAGAAAATTATATCTTGCTTACTCCTTGAAATCATCGTTTGCTCTAGATTGGAACACAAACAGTGTGTGCGCGCGCGTGTGTGTGTGTGTGTATGTGAGTGTGTGTGTCTGTGTGTGTGTGTGTGTGTGTAAGATAGATAGTCTGCTTACTTTCTACAGCTTTTTTTTTGTGTGCATATACTTTACTGGACATCGCTGTATGTTGATTTCTTGGCAAGATTACGCTCAGTAGTTTGCCATTGCTTTCTGAGCGGCCGGCTCATATACCCCGTAAGTTACCGATGCGATTCGAACCACTGCTGATTCTCACCGTCATCACGTTACCCACGAGAGTATACGAGATTACGGAGAAAAGTCATAACCTCTAAGCCACGAAGCTAGCTTCTATTAATTACATATTCTACACACACACGCGCGCGCACGTAATCACATAAACACGCACAAGCGGCGCGCGCACGCACGCACACCCGCACACACTATAGCTTTCGCAAAGGCAGCCAGACTTATCTTCGAACCCTATCCATTTCCTTGTAGTCAACATCTAAGGCAGTTAAGTGACGCAACACTCCATTACAGAAATGTCATGTCAACTATCTAGCATTTGTCGTCTGAAAGGAGATGGACACCGCGGAACGTGTCTCCTGCTCGTGGTATTACCAGAAGTTTTAAATGACACTGACTGTTGTTTTCATCATAGTACTGGCAAAAGCCTCACGTGCGTTGTTGAGATGCATGAGTTTTTGGATGGTTTATATAAGTATAGTGTGCATTAGGCAGATGGTACTCATGAGATCTGGCTCCTGAGACGAATGTTGCAAATTCTTTGGACTGCCAGAGTAACTAATAACGATTGCCAGGAAGAGGCTAATGACACTTGACCATTATAGACAACAATAAGAAAGAGACAAAAAACATTGTTTGGTCATATGATGTGCAGAAAGTCATTGGAAAACGTCGGGACAACTGGATAGATCAGTTAGACGAGAGAGAGAGAGAGAGAGAGAGAGAGAGAGAGAGAGAGAGAGAGAGAGAGAGAGAGAGAGAGAGAGAGAGTGAGGATATATATATATATATAATATATATATATATATTAAACTACTGAGCGTAATCTTGCCAAGAGATCAACATACAGCTGAAAGATGCTGGTGTTGACAGCTAAGTCCTGTAAAGGATATGCTATAAAAAAAAAAAAAAAAAAATATATATATATATATATATATATATATATATATATATATATATATATATATATATATATATAGAGAGAGAGAGAGAGAGAGAGAGAGGGAATCTAGAGAAATGATGGCGGATGGGCTGAGGTGGTGTCGTGGAGGAATGTCATCAGCAGAGTTGATTCACAACACCAAGGACCGAGATCTGTGGAGCGACATGAACGCCTACGCCATTTTGCGGGGTACCTGATGAAGATGATGATCTAGAATTCAGTTGGATGTATACCTCTTTGAGTTATATAGTCACAGACTGAATGTTACTGCTGACTTGAAAATTTGTTCTGATTTACATCTGCACTAAGCAACGTTGATGCCATGAAGAATATAGCTAAAGTTAGTTGCATATCCTTTACAGGACGTGGAGGTCAACCCCAGTGTGGTTTGGCTGTTTGTGATTTATGCAAATTTACGTTCTGTAGTTTGCCATTGCTTTCTGAATGATCGGCACTCATACTTTTGTACGGAAACCAACTCAAGGCGGTTTGCTTTCAAATCGCCCGCAGCTTTGTTTCGAACGCGGTATGCAGGATTACGAATGGTATTTATAACCCCTTCGCCATAGAGCCGATAAGAATATAGAAGACTGATTTAATGTTTCAGCCTTTGAAATTGCCTTATACTGATTTAGGTGTTTTCATTTAGAACCATTTAATGCCTCTGTGTGTTCAAGTGGGAATTCGCTACACCGATCTATCTTATCTACGTAATAACACTCACACACAACACCGACATAAATTAAAAGGTTAATCCACAGTGCAGCCGTGCGCCACAAGGTAAGGTGCGGGTGGATGAGACAGGTGGAGGGTAGATTCAATGAAGTCAAGGACTGAAAGTATAGAACAAGTATCTAAGTTTGAGTGCCATTGGTGTGTAGTGGGCATATTGTGATACGCTCAGATTTGCGGACATTAACAGCCTTCAAACCGGGTATAGCCTATATAGCTAGTCTCTTTCTGCAGCGCAGTCTGTCGAAAGCGTCACTCAGAACACGAACTCCGAAGCTCCAGCTTCGACCCCTAGGAGTCTCCGTGAAAACTGCTTAGTCAGGAAACGAACCCACAACCCTAGAAGCACGAGACAGGCTGCTTAACCACTTCGCCACTGGAGACCTCCGAGGCAGTAACATGGAAGTCAAGAAATGTCTGGTACCTTTATGTGGCTGGCTCGATCCATCATAAGTGATGGTAGGGAAGCGCATTGTATTCTGCCACTGCTGGAATCGAAATTACTTGGGTTTCCAGACCTGCTAGGCTAAAATGGGTAGCAGGAAATGACTGGGAAAGTAATGGCCGCTGGCGGGGTACTGACCACGTCATTCATCAAGCGCCTACTTGTCTATAAAAACTCGGGTCTAGCACTTTCTTTTATCCGATTCGTTTATTCTTTTATTCCCCCATCTCATCTCATCTAATCTCATTTCATCTTATCATGTTCTTTTTGTAACTTGCGGTATTGAGGTGAAATATAAACAGCGGGAGAGTGCCCGTTCATGCGCTTCATGTATCGATATTCCCATGGACTCTGTATTCCCTGCGTCTATCGTTTACGTAGTAGGCCCCTTCCTCTGCTTCCCTCTGGTCTGTAGATCATTACTTTTTTGTGGCAAACTGTTAGTTGGTAACATACTTGCATGGCCAAACCATTTGACGTGCTGCCTTCTAAATAAAATCTATTGCTGCTATAACCCCCACTTTAGTCCTGATTTCTTAATTTCTGATCTTATCTCTTCTTGATATATTGAGTATTCTTCTCAGGAATCCATTACCCTTAAGCCGTTTAATTTCAAAAGATAAGTTATAACTAAGACTCGTTCCAACATGCGAGTGAAAATCCTGTGATCAGCCACATTTAGGATATTATTATTATTTAAATATTGAGCACAACCCACTACTGGCAACACCGATCGCATTCTGGTATGAACCTAAGGCCTATCCACATCAATATGGAAGCACTATACTCGAGTTTCGCCCTCGTTTGAGCTCGTCAGTAGTGCATATCCCTGACCGGATCCGGAAACAGTCCCGGATCACGCGTGTGAAGCGGGTGTGTAACCACGCGGCACACACTGGACACACCAAATTATCACAACAGAACATCACAAAATTGTGATAATTTGGTGTGTCCAGTGTGTGCCGCGTGGTTACACACCCGCTTCACACGCGTGATCCGGGACTGTTTCCGGATCCGGTCAGGGATATGCACTACTGACGAGCTCAAACGAGGGCGAAACTCGAGTATAGTGCTTCCATATTGATGTGGATAGGCCTTAGGTTCATACCAGAATGCGATCGGTGTTGCCAGTAGTGGGTTGTGCTCAATATTTAAATTTCAAATCCCGAAACAACCACATAATTAATTATTATTATTATTATTATTATTATTATTATTATTATTATTATTATTATTATTATTATTATTACTATTATTTTAAGGTCTCTTAGTCCCACTATGTGCCTTTCGGCCCATTGTAGTCCTCCAAGGTCCGTCTGTCGGTATTAGTGGTCAGTTGTTTGAGGATTCGAGTTTGCAGTTTGGCTGACCGCCTCTGTAACCTGGCCAGATCAAATGCAGATAAATCTACACTTTGATTTTAGCCTTAATTAAGACCGATAATGTTTTATCTTTTTTTAAATAAGGGCTCACGGTTCCCCCAAGGACCAGAGCCGCCTCACGTGGTCTCACGTCCCTGTGTGTCATTCGGATGACCGCCTCTGCATGTGGCCTCTGGCAAGATCAACTACCGATACTACACTTTGATCTTAGTCAATAGCCCAAAGACCGAGAATCGATCTGAAAGGGGTTGTCGTCCATGAGGATTATAATTAGTAATATGCAATTTGCGCACGTGATTAAAGGAGTTCTAGGCTTGCTGTTTACTATGTTCCATAGATCTTACAAGTGCTTGCGTGGGTGAATGTGTGTGTGTATTTGTGTGTGTGTGAGTGTGTGTCTGTGAGTGTGTGCGTGTGTGTTTGTGTTTGTGTTTGTGTGTTTTATGGGAGCTGTGTTATCTGATCGCTCACCTGTCTAGACATAATAGAATCAAGGATTAGTGAAACTCGTCCCCACTCTGGCAGGCACGAAAAAACACCCACTTCAACATCTTCACGAGTTTCATGTGAAAAGTGTGTATGGTGCGATTATTGCTCCTCCGCCTTCGCTATCGGTGTTTCTGTGCCTGCCTGGCCATGTCGCAGCCTGCCAAGACCGTACTTACTCGGGAGAATAAATAGTTTCCCTTGATTGCTTATATGTTGTCACTGTCACTCACCAATCGGTGACATTAGTCGAAAGTATCCATTCATTAGGCTGATTTATGTTTCTGTGAGACTGATTTATTTCTGTGAGACTGATTTATGTTTCTATGAGACTGATTTATGTTTTAAGGGAGGCTGGTTTATGTTTCTAAAATAAAGTTGATTTGATTTGATTTTCTATGAGACTGATTTGTTTCTATGAGACTGATTTATGTTTCCATGAGGCTGGTTTATGTTTCTGTGATGCTGATCTATGTTTCTGGGAGGCTGGTTTATGATGATTTGAGGCTGGCTTATGTTTCTGTGATGCCGATCTATGTTTCTGGGAGGCTGGTTTATATGTCTATGAGCCTGTTTTCTTTACGCTAAGAGGCTGGTTTATGTTTATATGAGGTTGGTTTATATATCTATGAGGCTAATTTATGTTTCTATGAGGCTACTTTATGTCTCAATGAGGCTGCTGTACGTTTTCTATGCAGGCATAGGTTTAGAGATTATGGTAGTTCATCAACATACCTGCATTCTTGCAGTTAATTATGAATACAACACAGCTAGAAACTGATTGATTGATTGACTGATTGATTTAAAACTGAAGACTTGATTAGTTTAATTGTTTTTGTAGTTTAGCAAACATTACTCAGAAAAATTATATCCATAAAAGAATCAGTTTGAGGGATATTTCTTTAGAAAATGCTATCATTAAGTTTACAAGAGCTTCGTAATATGCATTATCACAAATTTGCAAACTGAGATAATTATATTCGTTTATCATTACCTTCATATCGCCAAATTCACAGCCGCAGCGGAAACCTTTATGGATGACTTAGTGAGTCCAAGCATTCTGTCAACCGTTTTCCCCAAACAGAATGCAAGAGTTACACAGACAGGAGATTCCAAAATGTTGTTATAGTCAGGGGTAGCTTTGAGACTGAGTTCTTATTCTCTTGTGAAATGCTCCTATGATGCGAATATTCATTGCTTGTGACAAAAAGCCGAGTCTGTGGCGAAAGAGTTACATATTTACAATTCGTAATCCTGCATATCACGTTCAAAACACAGCTGCGGGAGATTTGAAAACAGACCACTTTGCGATAGTTTTCACACAATGATATGAGCGCTGGTCGTTTAGAAATCAATGGCAAACGACTGAAGGTAAACTTGCCGAGAAATCACAAACAGCCAAAAAAGCTGAGGTTGACTGCAACGTCTTGTAAAGGATATGAGACTAACTTTGACAACAAAAGTCAAACTTCACATGATCAAGTGGCGTGTCCTGTGCCAATGTATCTCACATTACAATCTTTCGAAATGTCTCTCTATCATAACCCAGATGTCCCGCCTCTGTTGCTGTCTTGTGTTAATGTCTCGCTATCATAAGCCAGAAATCCTGCCTCTGTTGCTGTAATGTGTAAATGTCTCTCATTATGAGCCAGATATCCTACCTCTGTAGCTGTCTTGTGTTAATGTCTCTCTATCATAAGCCAGATGTCCTGTCTCTTGCTCTCTTATATTAATATTGTTCTAAATTTATCGATCATAAGCCAGATGTCCTGCCTCTGTTGCTTTCTTGAGTTAATGTTTTGTCTCTCTATTATAAGCCAATTGTCCTGCTTCTATTGCTGTCATATGTAAATGTCTCTCTATCATAAACCAGATGTCTTGCCTGTATTGCTGTCATGTGTAAATGTCTCTCTATCACAGTGGTTCTCAACCTTTTTTGGCCCGTGTCCCCGTTCACCATATTTTTAGGACGTCATCCCCCCCCCCACCATATTTTTAGAACGTCATTCCCCCCTTTTGTATTTCCTCCCTAAAAATTTCCCCCTGCCCCTACACAGTATACGTAATAAGTGAAGCTAAATTTAATAGCACATACTAAAACAAGTCTAGACGTCCACATACAACGTGATTTGTGGGTCTACTTACTTTATAAAATGAATTTTAGAAGGGTGAGATGTACAGAACCGTAAAGTATGAAGGGAAAAACAAGATCAAGTAATCGGTTCTTGTATTAACGTAATCTTGAAATAATCTTCATTCCCCCCTGGAAACCCCAAAATTCCCCTCTGGGGGGGGGGGGGGATTCCCCACCGGTTGAGAACCACTGCTCTATCATAAACCAGATGTTCTGTCTCTGTTGTTGTCATGTATAAATGTCTCTCTGTCATAACCCGGATGTCCCACCTCTATTGCTGTCATGTGTAAATGTTTCTCTATCATAAGCCATATGTTCTACCTCTGTTGCTGTCTTGTGTTAATCTTTCTCTACCGTAAGCCATATGTCCTGCCTCTATTGCTGTCATCTGTAAATGTATCTCTATCATAAGCCAGATGTCCTACCCCCGTTGCTGCCATGTGTAAATGTCTCTTTATCATAAGCCATATGTCTTGCCTCTGTTGCTTTCATGTGCAAATGTCTCTCTATCATAAGCCAGATGTCTTGCCTCTGTTGCTGTCATGTGCAAATGTCTCTCTATCATAAGCCAGATGTCCTACCTCTATCGCTGTCTTGTGTAAATCATTTATCACATATTGAACCATTCTACGTTGCAATCTGCTTCTTCTTGGCCTTCCCGCTACACTTCCCTTCGCAATTATTTTTTCTAGAAATGCTTGTCTTTTGATATGTCCAAAATATTCAGTTTACCTCTTTTTTTTGGGTCATCATTACCAATCTTCTACAATACCGAGTTGTTGTTGTTGTTGTTGTTGTTGTTGTTGTTGTTGTTGTTAAACAGGCCTGAGAGTTCTCATTTCTTTCTAATGAATGAATGTTTAATTATCTTCTATTATATGTTTATTCAATGGCAGATATCTACGTTTCAGCTGACTTCTCACATATACAATGTTTCAACCGCCCGTATCTTGCCAGAGGAAATTGTTTTAGAATTCTCATTCTTTCCCTGCTAGCTCTTTTGACATGTATTCTCATCGCTTCAAACAAACAAAGTAGAGCTCTTGGGTTCTCATGAAGGAACTGTTTACATTCAGAGGAGAAAAGACACGCGAGTGACTTTGTTGTGTATGAAAGCCATACAGGTCAGAGGTAGTTGAAGCATTCTTGGTGTGGAATGTAGTTATTCTTGGAGGATGTAAACTGAATTAGATCCACCTGTTGGCGTGAAAGAAGACCGGCAGCAACCAAAGGTTTAGCACAGGAAATTCGCACTAAAAACGTTTACTGAAATCGAATATGTTCGGCTGAAAAACTAACTGTAGCAGGCTTACAGTACACTTCCGCACAGTATATAAACTAACTATTATTTTTCTTTTTCATGACCAATATAGAAAGCAGGATCCCCTAAAACAATTAAGAGCTTCAACTAATTAGGCAGAATAATATCAACTTGCAGCAACGGAAATGAGATTCCCGAGAAGAATACTCAATGTATCGAGAAGAGAGAAAAGAAGAAAAAGAAGAAATCAGGACTAACGTGCGGGTTATAGCAGCGCTAGATTTCATCATAAAACAGCAAGTTAAATGGTTCGGCCATATAACTAGGCTACCAACTAACATTATGCCGCAACAAGCAATGGATGTTCACAATAAATGGAACCAGAAGAAGAGGCCGATCATGTACACGATGGGGGGGGGGGGGGGGGGGGGAGGGAATAGCAGAGTCTATGGGATTCTCGATGTATGAAGCCCATAAATGGACATTCTCCGGCTATGTATTCTTCACATCGACACTGCAAAGTACAATAGCAACAAGATGAGATGATGTTGTACACTTCAGTTCAGTATATAGACGCAACTATAGTAGACTTGCTGCAAGACATACAAACATGAACATCCATAACTTGCATACAAGCATGAAAATCCACAGCTTCGATGCAAACATGAAAATCCACAGCTTGTGAGCAAGAAAGAAATAGAGAGAGAGAGAGAGAGAGAGAGAGAGATAGAGAGAGAGAGAGAGAGAGAGAAAGCGAGAGAAAGCGAGAGAGATAGAGAGGGCGGGGGGGGGTAGGGAGTTAGCGAGTGTGTGCGAGAGAGAGAGAGAGAGAATGTGTGTATGTGTCCGTAAGAAAGAGAGAGAGAAACACACACACAAAGAGGCAGAGAGAAGGACAGAGACAGAGACAGAGAAAGTGATAGAGGGAGATGGAGAGAGACAGATGTGGCGGCTAGAGAGAACCAGATATAGACACAGAGAGGCGAGAGAGAGAGAGAGAGAGAGAGAGAGAGAGAGAGAATGTATGCGTATGTGTGCAAGAGAGAGTTTGTGAAGCATAAAGCCAGATAGTGAGTGGAGGAGGAGGAGAGTGAGTGGGAGAGAGAAGATGAGTATGTGTGTGTGTGTGAGAAAGACATAGAGAGACAAAGAAATTCACGTAGAGAGTGACAGAGAGAGAGAGAGAATGAAACAAAGCGATAGTGTTTGTGTGTGTGTGTGTGTGTATGAGAGAGAGAGAGAGAGAGAGAGAGATAAGAGAGAGAGAATGGATGCACGTGTGAACAAGAGAAAGAAAGAGAGGGAGAGTTTGTGGAGATAATGGGTATTTGTCAGAGAGAGCGAGAATGCGTGTTTAAATGCGAGAGAAAGAGAGAGAGAGAGAGAGAGAGAGAGAGAGAGAGAGAGAGAGAGAGAGAGAGAGAGAGAGAGAGAGAGAGAGAGAAATACACGGGGAGGCAATGATCTACAAAAACAGAAAAAGAAACAGAGTCAGCGAGAGACAGAGAGAGAGACAGAAACAGAGAAAGAGAGATACACACACAACACAGGGAACGAACGAACGAACGAACGAACAACAGAGAGATAGAGAAAGACACATACACAACAGAGAGAGAGCGAGAGAGAGAGAGAGACAGACAGACAGAGAAACACACACACACAACAGAGAGAGACAGAGAGACAGAGAAAGATACACACACACACACATACAACATAGAGAGAGAGAGAGAGAGAGAGAGAGAGAGAGAGCGAGAGAGAGAGAGAGAGAGAGAGAGAGAGAGAGAGAGAGAGAGAGAGAGAGATAGTCTTTATTTGCAAAGCTTGTATTAACTCGAATACCCGTATCCGGAACACACAAGAACACAAAGTGTGGCGTGAAACAAAGAGTAAATGTTATGGTAATTATTTTTCTAAAGAGTTCTTAACTTTGATAAATTACCCAGCCTCATTTATCTAAGTTCTCCCTCTATCTTCTCCCACATTTCCTCCTATATCTTCTTTACACCAGTTCCCGAACAAACTGAAGGAAAAGAAACACACACCCGAGGGAATAAATGAGGATCTGTTGTTGGGAAAACACGTGTGACCAGTGTGACAGTGACCACCAGTGCCATGGGATGATAAATCGCCTCGAGCGACTTCCTATATCTGCCCTAGGCTTATATACAGTAGTTTTCACGGAGTTACCCCCTTTAATTTGATATATAAAACAACATGTCTGCTACCATATAAATAACTTTTATGTCATAACTGTGACACACCCCTACTTTCTATTTTCCGCCATCCATTTTTGTTTGGTCAAACCTACTGTTTGTCTGGCACAAAATCTGTTCAGCGGCTGGCGTCCTATTATAATTTATTGTGTGTGTGTGTGTGTGTGTGTGTGTGTGTGTGTGTGTGTGTGTGTGTGGCTGGCTTCATATTATAATTTATTGCGTGTGTGTGTGTGTGTGTGTGTGTATTTGTAGCGCGCGTGTGTGTGTGTCCATATATATTTGTTCATTATTACTGAATATCAGAGGCCATCGTGACTGAATGGATAAGAGCGCACATTCTTAAACGCTGAAAGCAGTTGTAGCAGGACAACTGGGATGTACGAGATTACAAGACTGGGATGGAACAAATGGACTGGGAAGCGGTTATTTGAAGCAAGGTAGTGAATGGCACGAGGCAATCTACATTCACTGTGGAGATGCCAACCGATTCGATATGAAATCTAATTTACACAATTCAGTTCATTAAGTTAACTGTCTACTATTTTATGTCGATGCTTAGATCGTTCACTTAAGTCATCTTTCTTATACTATGATTTTATGCTTAAAAAAAGAACAGTTTTTGTCTTGTTCAGTCTGACTGGTTCAACCTGCTTGGTTAAACTTGTCTTGTTCAACGTGTCTGGTTCAACTTGTCTCGTTCAACTAGTCTAGTTCAACCTGCCAGGTTCAACCTGCGTGGTTCAACGTGTATAGTTCAACCTGCGTGGTTCAACTTGTATAGTTCAACCTGCGTAGTTTAACTTGTCTTGTACAACTTGCCTTGTTCAACTTGCCTCGTTCAACTTGTCTGGTTCAACTTGCCTCGTTCAACTTGTCTCATTCAACCTGCCTGGTTCAACCTGCGCGATCTGTGTCAGTGTTGATTGAGGTGTTTATAAGAAGTCTTAGTTTTCATCCTGGTCCTTTCTTTTGCTGTTGGTTCCATTTTTGCTGCCTTGATAGGTCGTGGGTTTCCCGCATTTCTTTCACCATCTGACTGGATGAAAAAGTTGCGGGCAAAGAACCAGAGGGCAGCAGAGATATAAATATTTATATAACATCAAGATAAGGTCAGGATACAGCCTAACAGCAATTACAAGGAAGACCAGAAACTCCTGGAGATCCTTTACCGCCACCTTTCATCAATATGACTGGTTGGTTCTGTACAGTTGTTCCTGCAGCAAGGAAGTGTCGTCATTTGAGTGTGACAGGTTCGAATCCCGGTCGGTAGCAATAGCTTTCAAATATTTGTGTTGTCTAGTGCATCCTCAAGCGTCTACTTCTTTCTGCTTCTTCAATAAGCGCCATACAATACTTGTGTGTTCATTTCAATATGAACGCTTTACATAACGCTCTACATAATGGTGATGGTGATTACGTGCAACGCTGGTTGATCTCAAATTTAACACATAAAAACATGGTGTTTAGCAGCAAATAAATGCGAATGTATGCAGGTATCATTGTACAAGCGGCCACTGTATTATACTGGTTTGTGTCCTTGTTTGCAAAACTAGTTGCACGCGTACCATCATCTTCAGTCATAGGATAATAGAAGTCAGGTCTGACCTCTTTTGGACATCCCACGTGTTTGTTAATGATTAAACCCGGTAATTTAATATTTTCTAAATTTGTTTCGCCTCTTAGACGTTTGCTAATTTTGTCAACCGCATTTAGTATGAAGATATTGTTCACCATTGGCTTGCTCGGCCTAGGTTGAGAACCACTGACTATTCAATAACAGGTGATACAAACAGGTGACATACTGCGATGTTGTCTAACTAAACAGTAACTGTATGACCTTCAACCAGCTAGTAATTGCACATGAAGAGCGCAATACATATGCTGGCCATAATGTCGACAAACACGCATACATCATAATCATCATCAAGTTGCTGCCCAACTCGCGTGGACCATGATGCTTGATGGTAACTGCCATTCTCTAAACAATTATACATGTTAGACACATCATGTCACGTCAAGCTAATCACCAGTCACATGACATTGCTTCACGGATTTTGTGCTAAACAAACAGTAGAACTGAACCACACAGGCAAAATCGAGTGGCGGGAAAGATTTTATTTAAAAGTTGTTAATATGGTAGCAGACATGTTATATTATATATAAGACAGTGGCAACATTTCGGTCACATATAAGCCCACCAAAGATACAGGAAGTCACTTAATTCGATTAATCATCCGATGACAATTAATCAGTTTATCAAGTGTTGAATTAGACAGCCTGCTTGAAGTCGGGCATTGATTTCCAGACGGGGTACGTCGACGCAACACTCCCACTATCATCCCCAAAATGTAGCAGCTTCTTTGCAGAAAGTCGTTAACTAAATGTTTCCATGGAAGAATCTCAGTCTCATGCCACTTTCTCTGCTTCGTGTGTTCTCATTCTGAAAGTGTCTTTAATGTCCTGTGCCTATCTTCGTCTTGATTGACTCCTGTCGCTTCCCCCAGCAAATAGGCCTCCCATTGATGACCGTTCTAATCCACCGTGGCCGTTAATGCAGTCCAGGGTATTTCTGTTCCCGAGACACCACTCAAGGTATGAGCCAATTTTCTGTCCACGTTCACATCTTGTTGAATGGAAGTTAGCGTTAGTTGCATATATTTTACAGGACGTCACAGCCAACCCAGGCATTTTTTTTGGTTGTTTCTGATTTCTTAGTTTATAACATTGCTTTCTGAACAACGGGCACTCATACCTTTGTATGTATACCAACGCAAGGCTGTCTGCTTACAAATCGCTCGCAGCCGTGTTTCGAATGCGGTATGCGGGATTACGAATTGCATTCGTAACTCCTTCGCCATAGAGCCAGCGTATTTGTTTTACATTCTTGAAAACACGGGATTGTAAACTGTTTTGTAACATTACAGTTCAAAAGCCTAGAGTGTCTTCTGTAGGCAGTGGGAAATAGTCCATGACTGACATCCACGGGAAAGAATCATGTTCTTGCAATGTCGACTGTATTTTGTTGACTGTTGCTATGCAGTAGGATTTGAATACTGTTTAACCTCATCATTGCTGTAACCAGTCTGCTTGAGATTCACTGTGAACAGTGGTCAGTGCTGTTAATCCTGGAGACTTGGTAGTCACAGTTTGTGCCATCTTCAGTGTCTTCAGCGCTGATGATTATTTTGTTTTGGTTGGCACGGAGCTTGTCCGTGGACATTATTTTAATTTTTCTTGTTAAGATCATAAGACAATTTTGATCTTCAATGTGTCTTTGGGCATGCATGTCTAACTGTTTTTCTAATACCTTTGTACTGTTTAAATGGAGGACATGTCTTACGCGTTTCTGAGTTCTGGGATTATATTTTCACCAATCAATGTGGATTAATACTGTGACATATCTCATCACTATTAACGTTTCTCCTTACGTTGTCTGCACAAGTGTTGAACAGGTATGAGAGAGAGAGAGAGAGAGAGAGAGAGAGAGAGAGAGAGAGAGAGAGAGAGAGAGAGAGAGAGAGAGAGAGAGAGAGAGAAGCCTTGATTTGAACCTGAACACATGGATCCATTGTGGCGTTTCACCGGTTACTGTGATTATCTTCATTAAGTGACTCAAATGTGATGTAACCTAGACATCTCTCAGGATGTTCGGCAATGTTTGATGTTGAACCCATTTGAAGGCAGTGCTCTAGTCTATTAAACAAGTGCAAGACCACCACTTGGAAAAGAAATAGAAAGCTACAGACAGTGACCACAAACACTAGAGGCTGGCTCGCAGTCGCACAGTAAGCACAGAATGGGTTAATCTATGGCTTGTATAACAGGCGTTAAACGTCGTAAGTAGGCCAAGGCCCTTCTAGTCAATACACAAGCTTTATGTACAGGAACATGCGGAAAACAACATATTCGAATCCTTTGATGGGCTCGACTTTCTCCTGCATGATTTCTAAATCGTAACATTGAATATTTGCGCCGATATTCTTCTTTTTAAGTACGTCTTGATCAGGATGTTTTCTGTGGCGTCTGTTGACAGCGAAGCTGCGATATATTCCACTTATGCTGACACATTTGACCTCAGCATGGCATTTTTAGAGAACCACATTTGATTCCAGATATAAGATGAATAAAAGTACACGAGACAAAAGGATGTGGACTGACATGATCACCAACGCCATGTGGCATGAACTATATTGTTTGTTAGTTTTATATATATATATATATATATATATATATATATATATATATATATATATATATATATATATATATAATTCTGATAACCAAGTGCGACTCTGCTGTAAACAGGCTCAACGCAATGACTTCCAGGCGAACGCAAAAGAAGCGGGAGAACATGTAGGCAGGCAGATTCTAACACTGGCCAGAGCTCCCGGTTCCAGTCAGGGTAAAACGGGTGCCTGGAAATATCTGAGGAATTTGCAGGCGAATGGCGTGTATGGCCACATCTCCCCTCGAGTGATGATTGGTCTTAAATAATATGGATGTACCACCATATACCTAATACCCTTAAGGCAAGTAAAAGGGTCTTTAAATATTTACTACTATAAAGAAAATCTATGTGACTACTCCAGGAGACTTAGCCGACTGCTTGACTGCTTGGCTGCTCGCTTGAAAACGCAACCCAATTAGGCCAACAAAGAACGTTCTAGTTACTAGGATACATCACATACGCCATAATGTACAATTGTTATCTACGCTCAATAAACATGTTGCATGTCCTTGCAGCACCTGGCGTTCAACCATGTCCTTGCAGCACCTGGCGTTCAACCATGTCCTTGCAGCACCTGGCGTTCAACCATGTCCTTGCAGCACCTGGCGTTCAACCATGTCCTTGCAGCACCTGGCGTTCAACCATGTCCTTGCAGCACCTGGCGTTCAACCATGTCCTTGCAGCACCTGGCGTTCAACCATGTCCTTGCAGCACCTGGCGTTCAACCATGTCCTTGCAGCACCTGGCGTTCAACCATGTCATTGCAGCACCTGGCGTTCAACCATGTCCCTGCAGCACCTGGCGTTCAACCATAAGTTGATTTTCTAGACAAGTTTCCGTTCATTTGTTCGTGATTGCTTTCTGAACGAGACGTCCAAATTAAAGTCCATCTGACCGGTGTGTGGAATGAACCCACTGCCCCACCGACAGCACACCGGGGTTTAAGCGCGAGGGCGTGTTTTCACGTGTCTTGATGTGCCAGATGAATCTTGCCCAACAGTTGGTCAGCTCTAGTTTGCTGTTTCAGACACAAGCAACCAAGCCGTGAGCTGCTGACTACATTCTTGTCTTAGTCTGTATTTTTAGTCCTGACAGGACATGGATGGTAGGTCAGACCCAAGGGAGGACACCAATAGTAGGTCAGACCCAAAGGAAGATATCAATGGTAGATCAGGCCCCTTAAGGGATATCAATGGTAGGTCATGACCCTTGGGGTATATCAATGGTAGGTCAGGCCCCTTGGGGGATATCAATGGTATATCAGACCCAACGGAGAATATAAATTTTGTGTCAGAGTCGGGATGATATCAATGTTGTGTCAGAGTTGGAAGGATATCGGTGTTGTTTCAGTGTCGAGAGGATATCTGTGTTGTGTTGGTGTTGGGAGGAAATCAATGTTGTGTCAGTGTTGGGAGGAAATCAATGTTGTGTCAGTGTCGGGAGGATATCAATGTTGTGTCAGTGTAGCGAGTATATCAATGTTGTGTCAGTGTAGCGAGTATATCAATGTTGTGTCAGTGCATCGAATATATCATTTGTGTGTTAGTTTAGCGAATATATCAATGCTGTGCCAGTGTAGCAAGTATATCAATGTTGTGTCAGTGTAGCGAGTATATCAATGTTGTGTCAGTGCAGCGAATATATCAATGTTGTATTAGTGTTGCGAATATACAAATGATGTGTCAGTGTAGCGAATATATCAATATTGTGTCAGTTTAGTGAATATATCAATGTTGTGTCAGTGTTGCGAATATACAAATGATGTGTCAGTGTAGCGAATATATCAATGTTGTGTTAGTGTAGCGATTATATCAATGTTGTGCCAGTGTAGTGAATATATCAATGTTATGAAGTGTAGCGAATATGTCAATGTTATGTAAGTGTAGTTATATATAAGTTTTATGAAGTGTAGCGAATATATCAAGGCTATATTAGTGTAGCGAGTATATCAATGTTGTGTCAGCGTAGCGAATATATCAATGTTGTGTTAATGTAATGAGTAAGTATATTGATGGTGTGTTAGTGTAGCGAGGAAATCAATGTTGTGACAGACCCCGTGAGAATATCAGTCTTGTGTCAGGTCCCGTGAGAATATCAGTCTTGTGTCAGGTCCCGTGAGAATATCAATGTTGTGTGAGGCTTGAGACTACATGGTGACGAGCTAGATCGAAATCTGCGTGAAAATTGCACCAGGCGGGTCAGTGTTCAGGGCTACTGCAATTACTGGATATAACCGTGTCTATAAAACACACACACGACGACTTGTTGCAGCTGCTGCTTCATACATTTGCGACGTCAGGGGCTGTTGATGTAGCGTTGTTCTTCCTGTTTTCCACAGCCTCCTATCTTCTTATAGTCAACACCGTATGGTTTTTGTCGTCGAGAACGACCACGGCCTTCTGTGTCTTGTCTTATTGTTCATGCCGTATGTCGCTGGGAGTCACCTACGTCCACCAATGGCTATCTTGCGCACTGTCAATCATCCCCGAAACAGAAATTTCTTTATGGCATTGTACTATCATTGCATGTCAGAAAAATAGAGCCCATAATTGCTGTATGACTGTGAATCATGGATAGCCAACGAAAGAATTATGAACAGCTTGGAGGCAACGGAGACTGTTTTAGGAACAGTGGTTCGTGAAAAGTATGTTGTGAATACCTTTGATTTTTAAAGTAACTAACAACGTGTGCCTGGAAGAAGCTAATGAAAGCATACAATTATATAGAAATATAAGATGAAGACACTCAGACTCCTGAGGTACTTGAAATTTACCTACACAAGTCAAGGACGAGAAGTCACATTTTAGTCCAACTGACCCGTGTAGGGATTGAATCCGCTACCTCGGCATCAACACACCGGATCTTTAAAACCGAGCGCTCTTCTCCATTCGGCGATGCTGACCCCCCTACTGTGATATAATGTGGTTCGTCTGTACCATCATATTAACAGCAGGACACCTTCGGCATCTGGCATAACAACCCTACACAAACGTTGACAAGAGTGTGGGTATATTTGTGCTGTATTCAATGTTTTCACATAAAGACCACGCGTCTCTCTTAAACACAAACATCACAAATAGGAAACTGTTTTGTATCTGTTCTTAGAATCCATGTCTTCCTGAGTGACATTCCCACACACCGCCATGTTTAGATCCTATTAACAGTGACAAGTGTCGTGTGAACGTTCAAGATACCCGCATGTCTTGTTTGAACTTGTGCTTGATACAATCGTCGGTCAAAGTAAACAAGTACTGTCACCCACACGTTCAAAGGAAATCCCGTAGTTCCAATATAAATATCATTTTCTGGAATAACAATCGAAAACATTTCTCAGAAACCATACAGGCTTGTTCTGAAACAACGACAACACATTCAAGTATGGACCCGAGGTTGGTATCTTTATGTCAGTGTATATCAAAGCTCAATGATTTATTAGTCGGGTCATCAGGAATTGACCTGCGATTGATATCTATATGTCAGTGTATAACAAGGCTCGATGATTTATTAGTCGGATCTGTAGGATTTGATCAGGACGTCCACGTCGACCCAGCCTAAACTGAGTACCAGGTGATCTTCTGAGAAGTAAGGGTGGCCGGTGGGGTATATATCACATCAGCCGTCAAGTGCCGATTGGTCAACAAAACATGCTGCTAGCATCATGTGCAGGGTGGCGCGGCAAGGGGTATAACTGGGTCCTTTAAATATAAAGTACAAGCTTGTCTGGAAGCAGTTTTCTGCTTTGGGGGTCTAGTTAGTTAGTCGACAGATCATCCTCATTGCACATCGAACCATTCAGTCCATAAGTGCTCGGATCCCCTCCTCAGCAAATCCCGCAGCGTGTAGCGGCTAACGACACCAGTTCTGTGTTGGTTTATCAATCTTCTTTGGCTTCCTGCGTAGTGTTCTTGTTTGGCCACCCCTCTTTTAATTTGCTGTTCTCGCAGTCTGGCCATGGTTGTAGATTCATAGTCATCACTTGGTTCACGCAAAAATCTTACTTCTCGTAGAGCATTCAGAATGTCAGATAGACAGCTTTGGGGGTCTGTGATGTGATAGATCCATCACATATTGTAGGCCTGAATGCACGGTGAAATAGGCGTGCAATATTTCCCTTTCTTTCGCAGGCGACCAGCCCAGACGTTAATCCCGCCTCTAGGCGTGCTCATGACCTTTACATATGTAGGATAATTAAATATATTCAATACTCATCTTGTGTAACATAGCGTGCATGTTTCGTCACAGTGGCCTTACCTCTCGACATATCCGTAGTAGTTGCTAACATTCGCCATCAGCATGTGTTATGTACGATTTGACCTACATGGTGTGCTATAAATATATCTTAAAAGAAGTTAACTGACAAAGAGATCTGGTTACTCGTGTCAGAAGCAGACAGTCCACATTCTTTGTGCATGTCATGACAAGAGGAAGTTGGAGTACGTCGTCACAACGGAAGGAAGGTAAGACAGGACAAAGTCGAGAGAGAACATGCTAGACAGTTTGACATCATTGCATGGAGTAACATTGGTATCAGAAATGATTGGCAGTACACGAGATGAAGGGTGTGAACGGACATGATCACCCCCGCCACAGTGAAGGGATTAAAATAAGAAAGTTTTCTATATCGCACACTCTCTGTAGTCTCACATAAAGTCTCTGCACTTTTCCCACTTATGTGATTTAGGCATAATGAGTAGAGCTGCGTTGAGTCAAGAACCGACACCGTAGCGCTCTGGATATTGCCGTAAGTGCTTCGTCCTAATCTTCAACAGCCAGCGAAGCGTCTGATTTTGTGTCCCTCTGGCCTTTCCTCTGAGTCCTGAGTGTCGACCAGATCCTCTGGTCACTCCTTGTAGCACCATTCTCTCCAGGTCGTGATGATCTATCTATTCTTCCTCATTATACACACGACGCCAAAGAGCTTCGTCCACGTCTGCCTTATCATACACCAACCCCCAGCGAGCAGTGCAGACCCAGCTAATCTGTCTGCCTGCTCGTTCCCCACCACACCAGCTTGTCCCGAGGAAACATCTTTAAGCTCCATTCCCATAGTGTGATTGTCTGTTGTCACCAAGCTTTACAGTTTGTCATTGCCCTTATCATACTCAAACTATTGTGATCATCTAAGGAGCTTTCACCTAATCAATTTGCGTCGCTGATGTGTCTCCACCGCGTGCGTTGGTGTAACGATTAGGACGCTACTCTGACAATAGCATGCGACCGATGGGAGGAAGGTTCGATATTAGCCCTTGCCACGCCACCAAGGGAGGGAAATACTGGCCACCTAATTCCCCGTGCACTCAGGTCTTTCACACACTCACACCAATTCCTGCTACTGCATTGTTTTTTGTTGTTTTTTATTTTTTCATCTGCGTCTCGGAGATATGCCCTATGTTTTATTATATTTTTCATCTGCGTCTCGGAGATATACCCAACGTTTTTTTGTTTTTTTTTTCCCAATCTGCGTCTCGGTGATATGTCCTTTTTTCTTTTTTTTTTCACCTGCGTCTCGGAGATATGCCCTGTTTTATTTTTTCATCTGCGTCTCACAGATATGTCCTATCTTTTATATATATATATATATATATATATATATATATATATATATATATATATATATATATATATATATATATATATATAAAATCTCCGTTCTTTTAATTCTGTGTTTTCCTTAGAACAATACCTCGCCTGCTATCTGATGTTTCTAAAATTGCCTACTTATGTTTCATGTCTCAAATAGCATTTCCATACACCTGTTTTCACTGCAGCTAACTCCATGTTATTGTCTAGCAGGTTTCTATGCTGCAAATAGAATACTTTAGCAATGAAGATCCCTTTAGACATCTCTACAAGACAACTTCCCACTGACGTTATGACTTACCTAGATTCTCAAAACAGTCAAAACATGTAAGGGGCGGCATTTCGAAGACTTGCATCATACTGAGAAAATCTACCGCACGGTGCTGTGTACACCTGTTGCTATAACTATACCCTTTTGTTGGTAGCTCGGATGACTTCGACATGCCTGTCAGTAACCTATTCCGCGTCCTTTTATTTCCAATACGCAACACGCATATGCATCTTCCGAGTTTGCCGCACGTATCAGAAAACGCTAGAGGCTCGATTCATTATCCTAGGTCGAAGGGAGTGGTGAAGTATACCATCCTTTTACTATTTTGTATACATATACACACAATCAATACCTTGAAACGAACCCAGTCTGCTGGAGATTGAAGCAGTGTTCTATGAGTATAGATACCATTCAACAGATTAAGATATTGTGGCCATATTCTACGAATGGATCCAGACAAAGAGACAAGAACGGCATACACTTAACAGACGCACGGTTCATGTGACCCGGGGCTTGTTTCCCGATCTGGTCAGGGATATGCACTACTGACGAGCTCAAACAAGAGCGAAACTCGAGTATAGTGCTTCCATTTTGACGTGGATAGGCCTTAGGTTCATACCAGAATAAGATCAGCGTTGCCAGTAGTGGGTAGTGCTCAATATTTAAATCTATCACAGTCTTAAATTAATAACCCTATGACCGAATCAGCCACAGTTAGGATATAAATATGACATGGATTGTTTCCCATTGTGATCATGGTTTGAAAACATATTTTGTGTTTTCATTTGTTCTTCTTCCATTACCCCTACCCTGTTCAATCTTAGAAGACAAGTTATATTAGGGTTCATTCCCAGCCACAGATTATAAATCCTGCGACTGAGTCAGTCACATGTCTTATATTCATCTGAAAGGAATTGTTGATTTCGGGTGTAATATTGCATGGTGTTATGAATTATATTTTACCGAAATACTGAATGTAACAAACTATCTACGACATAACGTCGCCAGTCTAATCTGATCATATGTAAGATAAGACACCGTAAATGAAATTAGGTGACTGGTATTTTTG
>OY992876.1:50078704-50146204 GCA_963921405.1 Cepaea hortensis
TAGAAGAACCACCTGTAGAAGGGTCACCAAAAGAAGAGCCACCAATAGCAGAACCACCTATAGAAACACGTCACCAATTGAAGAACCACCTATAGAAGAGTCACCAATAGAAGAACCACCTATAGAAGGGTAACCAATAGAATAACCACCCATATAAGGGTAACCAATAGAATAACCACCCATATAAGGGTCCCCAATAGAATAACCACCTATAGAAGAGTCACCCATAGAAGAACCACCTATAGAAGGGTCCCCAGTAGAAGAATCACCCATAGAAAGGTCACCAATAGCAGAACCACCTATAGAAAGGTCATCAATAGAAAAACCACCTGTAGAAGGGTCACCAATAGCAGAACCACCTATAGAAGGGTCACAAATAGAAGAAACACCAATAGAAGGACCACATGTAGAAGAACCACCTATAGAAGAACCACCTATAGAAGAACCACCTATAGAAGAACCACCTATAGAAGAACCACCTATAGAAGGCTACCTATAAAGGGATCATCTATAGAGGGACCACCTTTTCAAACATTCGCACTTGCGAGCGCTATCAAGAAAAAGTCACCGGAACAGTTCAAGAAGCCTGATACGGGGGAGGAAAATGGCACGTTGCAAGACCAATACCAAGAAACAACAGTCACAGAAGATGTGCAGCGTGGGAGCCGCTAAAACTGTAAAGAAGACGACCGTGGAGAGTCTTCCTGCGAGCTGCAACAAGGAACCTAACATTACAGCTATTAATGAAGCCACCACGAGGAAGATCGACGACAACCCACCACAGGCTAGAGCCAAGACTGTCGAGAAGAAGGAGGAGAAAGATACCAGAGTCGGAAACACCGACTTAAAGACAGTCAGATGGGTTGTCAAACGTATTCATGTGGAGCTGTCAGACGGAGAAATCCTGAAGCAGCTGCCGGAAGAGAATCTTCACATCCGAATCTTGAAGGCGGAGCAGATTCTAACGTACTCAAAGATCCCAATGACGCTTGGCGGTGGTGACGACTGAGGGAAACGAGATACCACGCCAGTTATCGATACACCAGAAAATACAACAGCCTGAAGGATTCATTCCAAGAATAACTCAATGTTTCAGATGCCAGAAGGCCGGTCACAGCAGAGCAACATGTCGCACTTACACGGAAATTTGCCGGTACTGCGCCGATCATCACGCCTTCAAGTAGTGTCCGCTGGCCAAGGTGGAACAGACTTCCGAGCACCCAACAACAAAAGAAAGTGCGCCATAGCCTGGGCAAGCATGGAGCAAGATACCTGGGCTGTCCGTACCTCCAAAGACACAGAGACGTCGTAAACAAAGATTGTCATAACCATAAAGACACCATATAAGGACGCAATACGGAGGTGCGAGACAGCCACGTATATTTCACAAGCCGAGAAAGAGCAAATGCAAGGCCAGATTGATGAGTTAAACAAATATGTCAAGCTATTGCAAATACCGGCACCAACCAGCGACAATGAAAAACTGATTGCTGAAATAAAGGAGATCCAGCGAAACACCAAACAAGAGGTGGAGCACATGATCCAGACGACAAAGAAGAATGAAGAGTTTCTACGAGACATAAGGGCGAAGAGAGAAATGCTATAAACTGAAAGGGAGTCAACCCAAATCAAATCAGCAGAAGAAACGGAAAAGATCTCAGAAAAGCCGCAAGATGAAACCCAACAAAAGACCGAGCCGGAAACGCAAGCAAGGCCAGCAACCCAACCACGACGCCCAAGAAGTCCAAATGGGAGCCAGTACCCCGCCAGATTTCTGAAGGCGGCACAGAATACCCTTTTCCACCTACCCTGGAGGAGTGCCTAGAATCTGCAAGAATGGAGGAACTCAAGATAGCAGAATACAATAGGCAAAAGGAACGCAAAAAACACGAAATAGAAAACAAGCGCAAGAAATTCGAGAGGTAGAGGGAAGAGATATTGCGCGAACAAGAAAAGGAAAACATCGAAAACTACTACAGACAACACACACACACACACACAAACACACACACACACACACACACACACACACACACACGAACGCACGCACGAACGCACGAACGCACGCACACGCACGCACAGAGAGAGAGAGAGAGAGAGAGAGAGAGAGAGAGCAAACAGACCCAAAAAAAGTCCTGATAAGGGCTGCAACCAGCCAAGCCAGACCGGCCAGGAGCCTTCACCAACCAAAAAAACCACCAGAGGAGATGGGCACAATGGACCGCCGCCGACCAATTTCCCCAGCTGACGTCACAGACTCAAACAGTTATGTAACCAGCCCGAGTTAAGACTCACTCGTAAGAGAACACAAGACAAAAACAGGGTTACCCCATTCCTCCCCCCCCCCCCCCCCCCAATCATGGATCTCAACAATAATCACGGCGGAAAGAAGCAGGTTGAACGAGACCGAATTTGGAATTTTTGTTTTTGAACCAAGCAAGCAAGCAGCTCGTGAAATCATTCTCCAGCTCGCTCGAGTCAGGACCTCCCACCTCACAGTTACGGGACCACCTATAGAAGAACCGCATATAGAAGAACCAATAGAAAGACCACCTATAGAAGGACCACCTATAGAAGGACCACCTATAGAAGGGTCACCAATGGATGGACCACTAATAGAAGGGTCACCAATATAAGGACCACCTATAGCAGGCCACTTATATAGGGACCACCTATAGAAAGGTCAAATATAGAAGGGTCACCTATAGAAGGACCACCTATAGAAGGACCACCTATAGAAGGACCACCTATAGAAGGACCACCTATAGAAGAACCACCTATAGAAGAACCACATAAAGAAGGACCACCTATAGAAGAACCACCTATAGAAGGACCACCTATAGAAGGACCACCTATAGAAGAACCACCTATAGAAGAACCACCTATAGAAGAACCACCTATAGAAGAACCACCTATAGAAGAACCACATAAAGAAGGACCACCTATAGAAGAACCACCTATAGAAGGACCACCTATAGAAGAACCACCTATAGAAGAACCACATAAAGAAGGACCACCTATAGAAGAACCACCTATAGAAGGACCACCTATAGAAGGACCACCTATAGAAGAACCACCTATAGAAAGGTCAAATATAGAAGGACCACCTATAGAAGGACCACCTATAGAAGAACCACCTATAGAAGGACCACCTATAGAAGGACCACCTATAGAAGAACCACATAAAGAAGGGTCACCTACAGAGGAGTCGCTACAGAAAGGTCACCAATAGAAGAACCACCTATAGAAGGACCACCTTTAGAAGAAGGACCACTTGTGAAAGGACCACTTTTGTTAAACTAAGAAGTCATGGATGATATCAAACATACGAGGAAATGACAAAATAGTCTGGGCTAGGAAGAACAGTGGAGGAATTCGAAGTAATCGGAGAATATGAATGGAAATAATGGGTGGCGGGATAGTTGTATTCTCTATCAAAGGAGAGGTAAGGTGTCCCCTTCTCTCCGCTAGCCTGCGGGACACCCTTGCGCAATGTGGAGTACTCGTTCAGGCCCCCCACCCTCCTTCCTGATCAGGGTTACGTGAAGCCATGTGTGCAGGTGGTGGATGAAGTTGAAGAGCAGCCCACAGATAGCTGTGGGTTATGGTTTCCAGCTTCACGACGGTAGTCAGAGAATTTTTTTTTTTGGGGGGGGGGGGGGGTGGGGGTGCGGGAGGTGGGGGGGGGGGAGAGACAATGGCTACGGTAATCGACCAGTATGGTCACTGCTAGGAAGGAAAGATATGGCAAACTACCATCTTTACAGATGCCAAGAATGTCATGCATTGCAAATTCATCGATAATCAGAGAAACGGCATCCACGACTTTGGTGACCGAGTGAGATGGCAAAACATGACCGCCCACGCTTATCGGCATGGCATATGATGTATGGAATGGAAATAAATATATTGAATTATATTTACATATTTACATCAGTGGACAAATACCGAAATCTGTATTGATAGTTGTACAAAAAGAGACCCGGGAACAAGTGAATGTGAAGAATTACGTAAAATTAACCTCATAAACCATAAACCATGTCACCAAATGTCTACTGAAAATTGTCATTAGAAGAACCACAAGGAAAATACATTAATGAAGAAAAGTGTGGATTTGTGGAAGTCAACGATGCACATAATTCAATGTACGCATTCAAAACATTGAAAGAGACATCAACAAAGAAAGATAGGCCTGTATTTGTGCATATAGATTACATCAAGCCATTCGATAACGTGAAACATGATGTCATCATCAACATTTTGGTGGATATTAACACTGATGTGGAAGTTCTCCGAATATGAAGAACATTCACTGGACACAAGTGCCAGGTCGTAAGTCCTCCTGTCTGTACCATGCCATATAAAATATCATATCATTGAACTCACGACAAGGAACTGGCGGCTCATCAAAACGGCATAATGATAACTTTATGAATTCACCGATGAACGTGGAACGAAGTAAAAATGTCGAAGCTCAGGAAAATCTAACACCGTTTATTCCGGAGTTAACAGAATCGTCATACATGTTGTAGTGGACAAATTAGTGTCCCGTTATTGCCGGGAGGGCATCTAATTTAACGTGCACTGACCTTATGTACTTTCATCTGTCCTGCATTTGCCTTATCTTCGCTCAATGACACTTCCATTGTTCATTCAGGTCGTCCTTGCTGTCATCTTCCTCCGAATTCGTCTGTCTAGAGTTTGCCCGTCGTTCGCAAATCCATGGCGTTCTCAATATATGTTGCTAGCTGTTCTCAGCTTGGAGTGAGTCCACTGCTAGCCCCCCAACGATCCAATAACCACACCGAGTTGTTCTTCCAATCCAATACACACCCGTTCACCTTGATCGTCGTACAACGTATCCTTTCGTTGTCACGCTAGCGTTGGTGTGACGTATATTCGTATCCCATAGTTTACATGCCCTGTTTAGTTTGAGAGTTCCTTCTATCTCTTTATTACGTGATCTGGGCACTTGCTATGTGGCAACAAGTAAGAGCAATTAACATTGGAACAAAAGTTTCCATATCGAATGAGCGTTACCCGGGTCCATATGTGAAGCAAGGAACTGTATGCAATGTAAACTGTCACGGAGATTATAAGAAGGGACTAAAAGGTTTTGGAGTGAAACTGACCTTCTCAGCTTGTAGAAAGAGTAGCTGCCTAACACAACCAATCATGCACAAGTCTACAAAAGCCTTGGCGTAGGCTGGTTGAGGTTCTATGCTGTAGTTAGAGATGAAATACAGCAACAGAAGGAGAAGTAAGTGTATATTTGTTAGTAGATAGATTCCGACAGTGTTATTCGTCCTGTGTCATGTGGCCACTCAGAATTTGGACCTTTTATCATATCCTCAAACAGTCTCAAGCACATGTCTAAGGACTGTCTATGGACTGTCTGTGGTGCTTTGCTGATTCTTCATCCTGATTCCGCACCATCTGCCGCTGGATAATAATAACTCGCTTTACGGTATCAATAAAATAGGTTAAAGCTGTGGTAAAGTTGTGGACATATAAGTAGTATACCAACACAACATATGGGACAGCTTTGCAAAATACAATGACTGAAAACAGAGCTCGTTGCAGAGGCAGGTCTTTATCAGCAAATAACAACAAGAAAAACACAACAAATAAACTACAGAGATGACACTACAATGACTATATTAAGTCATAAACAAGCAGAAATGGAGACAAAGAAAAGAAAAAGACACACACGTTACTTATCTAACCACCCAAAGGATACTGTAGGTTTCCGCTGATTGGAGAGCAAACTGTATACGCGTGTTGTGATTGTGACTAATTCATACAGCATGCTGGCAAAGGCGATTACTGCCATGCTTCGTGCAGAATGGTATGCATCGATTTAGAGGTCGTGGGTTGTGAGCATTCCCTGAATCTTTTCTACGGGACACTCTAATATGGCTGGAAATGAACAAGGCAGATGTGATGAATTCCCTCTAGGAGAGTGTGATTAACGCAGAAGAACAGATGGACTATTACAGTCTAGAGAGAATGCAGCAGCAAGGGGTGGTCAGAGGGTCTTGTCAACAGTCGTCACTAAGAGGTAAAGCAAGACGGACATATAATCAGATTGCAACGGGCAACAATAATATTGGAACTCTACGCTGGCTGTTGAAGATGAGGACTGAGCGCTTATGGGAATCGCCCCGAGTGCAGTGATGTCTGTTCTTGACGCAACTCAACTTAACTCAACTCAAGGAATATTCTGATTTTATAATTAACTGGGCAGAATAAATAGTTCAGAAGTTGTAGCCGCATTTAATATCTGTTTCCGAATAAACAAGGATAAGAATTCCATTGAGGGCTAAAGAGAAGAATATCAACATGCTGCAGGCGATACATCCATCAAGGCAGATTATTGCTGACATAAGAAAACGACATTTTGTGGGTCACTTTAAGAGAGGAGAAAGAGCCGCGCTAGAGCAGAGGCTGGCTGCCTTGCTTGATGGCTTGCTGTCTTGGTCGCTGGTTTGCTTTCTGGCTGGCTGGCTGGCTTGCTTACAAGCGCGATGATCATGGGTTTGAATTTGCATTGAGGATTTACAATTGACCGTGGCTACCAGATGGACACAGAATAAAGTATGTACTTGGATGTTAAGGCCACGGTGTAATGTTGACCACACTACCCCTGGAATGCTGATTAGTGTCTACTATTTCCCTCTCCCCCTCCTATTACAAGTGTTCATCACCATCAGGCGAACCCACTTCGACTTCAGAGGTACTTGCAATTTACGTCCCCCCCCCCCCCCCCCCCCGGTCAAGGACGAAGAGTCAGCAGTTTACTCCGGCTAGTGTCCCGGTAAGAGAAGCTCGACACATACACGACAATTATAGAAATATTAAAAACATTAGCATCAACGTCTTCTCTCTGGGTAGTGAACTGGAGTCTGCTGACAATGGAATGCCTCAAGTCAGTGGAGATAACTTGGCCAACCTAAGCCTAACTCCAGCCGGTCTGTATGAGCTGGGCTGAACCATCACCTGGTTACACCCTGATGTGCCTCTCCGTGGATGTGAAATTCCAGCTACAGCCTGGCACACACAGCTTCCGTCTGGCACACACAGCTCTAGTCTGGAACACACAGCTTCAGTCTGGCACACACAGCTGCAGTCTAGCACACACAGCTGCAGCCTGTCACACAGCTCCAGCCTGGCACACACAGCTCCAGTCTGGCACACACAGCTGCAGCCTTAATACAGCTCCAGCCTGGCACAACAGCTCCAGTCTGGCACAACAGCTCCAGTCTGGCACACACAGCTCCAGTCTGGCACACACAGCTCCAGTTCAAGATCAGTTCAAGATAATTGTGTCCGGGTAAAAATGAAACACAATTTGGTGAAAATTAACGAACATAAAGACTGCTCTTTCGTCATGTTAGCTTCAGTAATCAAACTTCTGCACAACGGCCAACATTGTCCTGTGTGCAACCATTATACATGGACACGATAGCGTGTCAATAGATCATTTGTTATCATGGTTGTTAAGTTAACATTCATTGCGTCTTCTACAACAGAGACGAGAATGGTTCGATCCATGGTTCTCAGATTAATAAACAAGATTCCCCAAACCTACTAAGGGACAAGATATTACATATAAACAGTTGGATAATAGCCACAATAGACATGGTTCGTCATAGTTGATGAAGCTGTTGTTGTTGTTGTTGTTGTTGTTGTTGTTGTTGTTGATAAATTTAACATTCATTGTGTCAGGCAGCAGAATGTTAAAATAAAGTTGATTTGATTTGATTTGATTTGATTTGTTGTTGTTGTTGTTGTTGTTGTTGTTGTTGTTGTTGTTGTTGTTGTTGTTGTTGGAATTATAATAAAGTTGTTGTTGATGAACTTGATGGTTAGCTGGTTGATTGACAGGTTGGTTGGTTGGTTGGTTGGTTGATTGGTTGATTGATTGGTAGGTTGGTTGGTTAGTTGTGAATCCTCTGAAATACTGAGTGTCAATCCTTCAGTCCGATCCTCTGGAGTTAGGAACGTGTGGCTCTGAAAGGGGCTTACATCCAATGATGTTGGTGGGAATATTTGTCTCCAGATCCAACATAAAAGTACTGTCTTCTTGGTGACCGTGTAGCTGAGATCTCCTACCCCCATCCTCAAGCCCAAACACCAGCTGTGTGTGCCAGACTGCAGCTGTGTGTGCCAGACTGGAGCTATGCATACCAGTCTGAAGCTGTGTTTGCCACAATAGAGCTGTGTGTGCCAGACTGGAGCTGTGTGTACCAGGTTGGAGTTGTGTATGCCAGACTGGAGCAGTGTGTGCCAGACTGGAGTTGTGTGTGCCAGACTGGAGTTGTGTGTGCCAGGCTGGAGCTGTGTGTGCCAGGCTATAGGTGTGTGTGCCAGACTGGAGCAGTGTGTGCCAGACTGGAGTTGTGTGTGCCAGGCTGGAGCTGTGTGTGCCAGGCTATAGGTGTGTGTGCAAGGCTGGAGCTGTGTGCACCAGGCTGGAGACGTGTGTGCCAGACTGAAAGTGTGTGTGCCAGGCCGGAGCTGTGTGTGTCAGACTGGAGCTGTGTGTGCCAGGCTGGAGCTGTGTATGCCAGACTGGAGCAGTGTGTGCCAGACTGGAGTTGTGTGTGGCAGGCTGGAGCTGTGTGTGCCAGGCTATAGGTGTGTGTGCATGGCTGGAGCTGTGTGCACCAGGCTGGAGCTGTGTGTGCCAGACTGAAAGTGTGTGTGCCAGGCCTGAGCTGTGTGTGTCAGACTGGAGCTGTGTGTGCCAGACTGCAGCTTGTGTGCCAGACTGTAACTTTGTGTGCAAGACTGGTGTTGTGTGTGCCAGACTGGAGCTGTGTGTGCTAGACTGGAGCTGTGTGTGCCAGACTGCAGCTGTGTGTGCCAGGCTGAAGCTGTCTGTGCCAGGCTTGAGCTGTCTGTGCCAGGCTGGAGCTGTGTACAGGCTGACAGAGCTGTGTGTGCCAGACTGCAGCTGTGTGTGACAGAATGAAGTTGTGTGTGCCATACTGGAGCTGTGTGTGCCAGACTAGAGCTGTGTGTGCCAGAATGGAGCTGTGTGTACCAGGCTGGAGCTGTGTGTGCCAGATTGGAGCTGTGTGTGCCACAATGGAGCTGTGTGTGCCAGACTAGAGCTGTGTGTGCCAGCCTTGAGTTGTGTGCCAGACTTGAGCTGTATGTGCCAGACTGGAGCTGTGTGTGCTAGGCTGGAGCAGTGTGTGCCAGACTGGAGCTGTATGTGCCAGACTGGAGCTGTGTGTGCCAGGCTAGAGCAGTGTGTGCTAGACTGGAGCAGTGTATACGAGACTGGAGGTGTGTGTGCAAGACTGGAGCTGTGTGTGCCAGGCTGGAGCTGTGTGTGCCAGACTGGAGCTGGAAACATGACGGCCCACTCTTATCGACATGGCACATGATAATGATGATTAATTGTTCTTGGTAACTGCGGTAGCATAGTGGCTAGACGCTCCATTGCCGACCCGGTGTTCATAAGTTCGAATCAGCTCTGGGACGGAGTTTTAAAATTGACATTGTTTGCCTTGTCGACTCAGTATAAAATGGGTACCAGGAAATGTCTTGGAAAGTAAAGGTGGCCGGCCGGATAATGATTACACCGCCCTCCGAGTGCCACTTAGCCGATACAAGTACGGCCCCAGCACCATATACCCAATGCGACTAAGGTGTGTAAATGGGTACTTTACAACTGATATATTGTGTGTGAAAGTTTCCCGTTACTAATCATTGCTAGTATCAATAGAGTTTCCAAGGAGAAAAAACAACAATATAACAAAAACAACACCAAAAATACCAACAATAATAGCAGCAGCAACAACAAAAATAACTGTGGTAAAGGCGAACATGCAAATGTCTGACCTAAACAACACACAGAGAAGAGAATAAAAGACAGGGAATAATCATACGCGGGGAACATGGACAGAGCTGCGGGGCAGAGCTGCGGCACTTGTCAGAGTCTTGCATAACACAAGACAAGTAGCTCGTTTTCTGGCAAGTGTGAAGTAATATCAAACTATCAAATCACACGAAGTGAATATCCGAAAGTATTATTCACACGCTTTATTGACGCGTTGCATTAATTATCGCACAAACATCGCGCACTGACAATCTATAGCAATCATTTCAACATGAACAAGATCACTACAATACATAATAATACATGCAAGCAATAAACATCTCACTTACAGTTAAACTTATACAAGCATTCGACTCAGTCTCCCACTGTCGTACAGGCTAGCTCTCAAGGCAGATTCAAACTCGACTCGCATTCCCTTGCGACCTGTCCTTTCAACGATCTCAGCCCGTCTGCCAGTCCTGGCGTCCTACACGCTACACGCTCACGTCAGCTGGTGTCCCCTGCACGGTTCACGGGGTGAACTCAATTGCTGTGCGTGGCTGCTTATCCAGGCGTCGGCAAAGACGCCGCGTTCTCTCTGCCGTGTCTAACATTACTCAGGGTTGCGTGTTGTTATGGTGTCTGGCGTTGGTACAGACAACGCGTCGCAACCTCGGATGTGAGACCTTGACACTCTCCACACCCCTTTTCCATGAAAGGATTTCCTTACATGTATAATATATCTCTAGGTGTTCTTAAACATGTCAAAGTCGAACATTATACATTAACAATTATAATAAATATATACAGGTGAATAGTCAACAATATGTATACACCAATTATGTTGCACTATGAAGTACAGCAGTCAAGTACAATCTATTTAATGGGCATTACCTCGCTGTGACCCAGCTAGTCCGGTAGGTATCGGCTAAACTGGCCCCTACCTCACAACCAAGAACAAAAATACTAAAATAATCAGGTCAAGCCGTGAGCATCTCCCTCTGAGATAACTCCTCCATCAGACCTCTATTTAGAGTTTCTAATGAAGGTCAACAGTTTTGGCAATATACTGTCCATATCTAAACGATGTTACATTGACATGTTATTTATCAAGCACACATGTTAATGGGTACAATACATATTTACATATCACCAATAATTTAGAGTAATGTCCCCTGGTTATTATACAGAAAATTTAGGAACAATAATTTATCGTCGTTTACAAGACATAAATTACAATTGGAAATTTATTTCTTAGTGTCACAATTTGATCCTTATTGACAAATGTGCACAAAAAGTCACGTTTGTAAAGAAGCAATCAAGTTATGATGCTGAGATTACATCCTATACAAATCAACATATACAATTCCGTATATGGGAATATTTTGAATCACATTTTTAATACAACGTCATACATTTATATACTTTTAATAATATGCAAAAACTCGGAAGTATACAGCTGTACTATTACATGTGTTGTGATGTCATTCAAACAAAGCTGGTCCGTTCTTGATGGATCTTCTATAAACGGAGTAGTAGTTGTTACTATCAGCTGTTGGATCATCTCTTCCGTCTTCTGCTAGGATTGTACTGTCGCAGTCATCTTTCGTACCTTGTTAAAACGTCTTGGGCACCTCGGTTTGGATACTTTAGGATTACCTCACGTTTTCGTGCTTGGTAACTTCTTGGATCCTCTAGTGTTGTCCCGTGACACTTCTCCGTAGTGTCTGGTTGTTAAAATATTTATTTACAATAATAATTACATTCTTTCTCATATCTCACAGTTATACAACACATTAGTTTACATAATACTGATTTCATTCTTTCACATATCTCACAATTATACACGCACTCATTCGCATGATAATAATAAGAATCACAATATGTACATAAGTTATATACATTGGGAGATACAATCTTCCCCATCACAATGGTGTACACAGCGTTACTGACACATTGTCACAATTGGCTGTGGTACTGAGCACTATCTACGTTGCAGTTTTATACACCCTCTGCACTGTGCTCTGGTGTCGACTGGGTATTAGGTTCGTTGTATGGACATCTCGACAAAAGGTCTGCAAGACAGTTTTGTGAACCTTTTATGTGGTTAACCTCATAGCTATAGTCCTGCAGAAGAAGGGACCATCTTGCCACCCTGCTGTTACTAGGCGTTCCTCTGGTAACAATTGTCAGCGGAGTATTATCTGTTTCAATAATGAAATGTTTGCCTAACAGAAATCTAGAAAGTTTACGTACCGAAAATACCATGGCAAGAGCCTCGAGTTCCGGTGTACTGTAATTTCGTTCGCTGGTGTTCAGTTTTCGAGAGACGTAGTATACTGGGTACAAGATTTGGTCGTGTTCTTGGAGAAGCACACCCCCAATGGCTACGGAGCTCGCATCACATCTTAATCTAAAAGTAATATTCAAATTTGGCAATTTCAAAATAGGTGATTTAGAAAAATAAAGAATTTTCGTAAATGCTGGCCTTAAACATTCACTGTTTACAATCACATTGGGGTGTTTATTTGTTAGTAGATCAGTGAAACAATTGGTCAATTCAGCAAAATGAGGAATAAACTGTCTATAATAGTTTAACAAACCTAACACACTTCGCAACTGTTTCTTAGTTGTCGGAAGCGACAATTTCAAAATTCTGGACATGATGTTATCGTCAGTTGATATAAAGCCATTTGAGATCTTATAGCCCAAAAAAGAAATTTCCTGAAAGGCTATATCAACTTTGGAAGGTTTTACAGTCAGTCCATGATGTCTAATCCTGTCAAATGTCTGCTGTAGTGCTGTTATGTGCTCTGTCATGTCCTTTGTGTGTATGCAAATGTCGTCCATGTACCAAATGATGTTAGCAATGTCTGTCAAAAGAATTCTTGTCATTCTGACGAAGGTAGCTGGTGCATTGACTAATCCGAAAGGTAGTTTACACCATTCGTATAAACCCCAAGGTGTGGCAAATGCAGTCAGATGTATACTATCAGGATGTACAGCTATCTGCCAGTAGCCTTTTGTCATGTCAAGTTTAGTAAAATAACGTGAGTCAGATAGTTCAGTCAAGATGTCTTCACAGTTGCTCATTGGTTCTAAATCCAACTGTGTAATGCTGTTGAGCTTACGATAGTCCACACAGAGTCTAATAGTGTTGTCCTTTTTGCGTACCAAAACTATTGGTGAACAGAAATGAGATTGTGAACGTCGAATGATATGATTTGTTTCTAAATCAATGATTTCTTGATGAAGTTTTTCTTTATAGTGTATAGGGATGGAATATGGTCTACACTTAATAGGGACGTCAGATGTTAAGATGATTTGGTATTGCACTAAATCTGTCTGTCCTGGGCTGTCAGAAAAGATAGTCCTGTAGTCTTGTTTCAGTTGTCTGCAACTGTTAGTCTGTGTCTGTGTCAGGTTAGGATTTACCTTAATGTCTTGTAAGTTGGTCGTCGTGTCAAGACCTGGTGTTGGTATCTCGTCAGTGTCGTTGTCGTCCGTCTGGTCCACTATGGAGGTGCTTGCTGCAGTCTCTGCTTGTTCGTCTTGCCTGTGGTGATAAGGTTTGAGCATGTTAATATGGAAAATTTTATGTTTGTCCCTAACTGCAATCTCGTAATCTACCGTCGAAATTTGTCGTAGCACTTTGAACGGTCCTTGCCATGAGTCAGTTAGGAGATGTCTATCACTTGGCAAAAGAAGAAGAACGTCCTGTCCTGGCGTCAGTGTAATAGTTCTATTTCCTCTGTTAGCATATTGTCGGTAAATAGCTCCTGATTTTTGGAGAGCTTCTTTGGCTAATATACATGATTTCATAATTCTATCACGCAATGATGTTACATGTTCATATGGTGAAATGGGTATAGACACAGTTGTACTTTCAGTCAACATGGAGTGGTACATTACTAATGAGGAGTGAGTGAAATTGGTATTATGGCTCCCTAACTTAGTTCTAATATGGGAACAGACTTCCCTGATGTCTTTGGAAGTTATGGTTTTAGAAGGACTCGCTTCTGGCGAAATTTAGTACCTCTTGATATTATGTGGTCAAGAGGATCAATTCTGTCGACAGAGATATTTTTGAAAGGTCTGCTTGTTGACTCTGTTAATTGCAGTTCAGCTTGCGAGTGTTTCTTCACAAGCTTATGGCAGATGTCACAACTTCTGCAATACCGTTTGGTATCACTGCGCAACTTAGGCCAATAGAATTGAGTAAGTAATCTTGCTCTTGTTTTAGCATCAGCTATATGCCCTGCGAAGGGTATGTCATGTGCTAGCTTTAATGCTTGATTGCGGTTTTCTGCAGGTAGCACCGTTTGTTCTGTAGTGCTAGAACCTTTGGTATAGTACCGTGTCAGAATTCCGTTTTTCAGAGCAAAATACCATTTAGCATTCTTTGCTACTCGTGGCTTTTGGCCTATAAGTTTAAAATACTTCTGCAAAGATCGATCGGCTTTCTGGGCTGTTATAACCTTCTTCCTGGTCGTTTCAGGAGATGTCACAACTGGACTTATTTGTTGTAAAGCCTCTGTTTGATCGATTCGATCTTGCATTTGGGCAGTAGATCTGGTTACTGCGTTTACTACATTACAACGATCATTCTCATCACACATTGATGTTACATTCACACAATTACATGTATGTTCTGGCATAGCCAGGTTGGTATTTGTACATTCACTTACAGGTGGTAATACATCATGAATGGTGATTGGTGATGAAGGTGAAATGGTAGTATCAATATTACAACTGACAGATGATGTATTGATGTTATGTGGTATGTCATTCACTTCAGGAAGGTTTCCAATGATAATATCACAGCAAGGATTGGTTAATACTGCGCATTTCACCTTTCCTGTAAGGAATGGTGTAGTTATATATGCCCATGCAAGTGGATATTTCTCTATGTTCCCTGAGAATGTCCTGCATGTGACATATCTACCACTATATTGTGATGGTAAAATATAGTCTCTCTTTAGACCAATGAGGGTACATCCGCTGTCTCTTAAGACGGTAGCAGCTTTACTATTAACATACCCATGGTGGATATTCAATTTACCTTGGGAGTTAATTCTTAAATTGGTCTCTTTATTGATATCTGGTATGGAATGGCTGCATGTTAAATTGCCATCCTCATGAAAAGAATTACAGATGGTACATCTATTAAGGTGAACCACCTCAATGGCATGTGCTGCATTTACAAAATGATGTTTCACACTTTCTTCATCTGAGGAAGAGCTATCACTCATGGCTGAATTAGTCTTTGCAATCATTTGCTTGCCTTTACAAGAGTGGCGCCAATGGCCATAAGCTTTACAAAGGAAGCATTTTGTGAGGCGTTTGTAGTTCTTCCTCTCTTTCTCTTGCTTAGAAATGTAATTATGCAAGTAAGCAGTGTACCCAGGATGTTGGTCGCACATATCATGCTCATTGTGTGCATAGTTGCAATATTTACACTGATATAATTTCTCTGCAGTTTGCTTATAAGGTCTTTGTTTGCTATTTGACCCTGCCTGATATTTGCCATATGTAGCTGCTGCTACAAAGTCTGTGCTGGTCAGACCACTAGAGAAACAATGCTTATTGGCTGCAAAATAACCAGAGCCACGACTTTCAATCTGTTGAACACTTTCGCACTGACATTCCAACAAAAATTTAGAAAAGGGAGCTGGGAGAGATGCAATAATCTTATCTCTCAACATAAGGTCAACCAATTTGTCATAACTTCCATTTACTTTAGCTGCTGACAGCCATTTAGAAAAAATATTTTGAATTTCTGAGATGTAATCAGAGAACGTGTGTGTTGGCTTAGGAGACAACTTCCTAAACTGTTCTCTATAACCTGATTCATCTAGCAAAAAATGTGACATAATTTTTGCTTTAATGTAAAGATAATCTTCTTTCAGGTCATTTGGGATCGACTCTATGACTTTAAGAGGTTCCCCAGAAAGACTTCTTACATATACTATCCCCCATTCAGGTTTTGGGATTTTGTAATGATCCATAACAAATTCAAAATTTTGGGTGAATGCTGCTATGCAATCACCTGTGTTGTAACTTCTGATCAGACCTTGGTACTTCTTATGAGGTTGATCTTTGTCTGTTTCTCTATTCACTTTCTCTTTAGAACATTCAGCTTTTAGCTGTTCAATTTTCAGTTGTGTTTCTTGCTCTTCTCTCTTACTTTGGGCTAAGATCTCAGCTTGCCTCACTGCCGCTTCTGACTGTGCTTGTTGAAGCTTTAGAGCAGCTTCTGATTGTGCCCGTTGAAGCTTTAAAACAGCTTCTGAGTCTGCCTCTTTATTTTTCAGAGCAGCTTCTGATTGCTTTAGAGCAGCTTCTGCTTGTGCCTGTTGAAGCTTTAAAGCAGCTTCTGAGTCTGCCTCTTTACTTTTCAGAGCAACTTCTGATTGCTTTAATGCCCTTTCGGCCGCTCTCTCATCCCTCTCACTAATTTGCTCTTGTTTCAAAAGATATTCTGCATATTTATTTTCACTCCAGGCTCTCAATTCCTCACCAGACATATTCAATTTTAAACCCATTTCAATGCACTCGTTCAAAGAAGACATGATGAACAATAGGTATGATGGAATAAATATAAACAAAATTACTTATGATGTTAGTAAGTTACAAATATTTATAGCACAGTTAATGTCCAAAGCCAGACTAACGAAAGTATAAAGAAAGCTGGGAAAAAATTTTTTATACTCAAGTAATCCTTGGGTACTGTGCTGTTCAGTGGTGCTCGAAATCACACTGGAACGTCTTTCGGGTTGACGCACAAAAAATTTTTGAAGTTCACCAGACTCAGGTAAAGTTGTCACAAAAACCCTGTACTTTTTAAACTAAACGAAATTAGAACGTTTGTAAATGTATGGTGTGTGTAATGTCACTGAAGTCTGTAAAGGTTTGTATGCTGTCAAGTATTATTGTTAGTCGTTACCACTTTCAACAACTTTCACGCTCACACTACCTCTACTCAATGACATTCAAGGGCACGGCCGCCATTTTGGATTCTAGGTACAAAATTTGTTGAATTTAGTGCTAAGTCTGAAGACGCCTCGGTTGGCTTCAAATAATATCTTCACACTTATAATTTAATTAAATCAACTCTATTAATTCGTTACTTTACCTTAATCTATGACTTGCGCACTTCTATCGGCATGTTCACATTCGCTTCAAACTCGGAGAAAAAAATTTATACGTTCGCATTTGATTCAAAACCCGGACGAAAGCCACCACATTCGCACTTGTCAGAGTCTTGCATAACACAAGACAAGTAGCTCGTTTTCTGGCAAGTGTGAAGTAATATCAAACTATCAAATCACACGAAGTGAATATCCGAAAGTATTATTCACACGCTTTATTGACGCGTTGCATTAATTATCGCACAAACATCGCGCACTGACAATCTATAGCAATCATTTCAACATGAACAAGATCACTACAATACATAATAATACATGCAAGCAATAAACATCTCACTTACAGTTAAACTTATACAAGCATTCGACTCAGTCTCCCACTGTCGTACAGGCTAGCTCTCAAGGCAGATTCAAACTCGACTAGCATTCCCTTGCGACCTGTCCTTTCAACGATCTCAGCCCGTCTGCCAGTCCTGGCGTCCTACACGCTACACGCTCACGTCAGCTGGTGTCCCCTGCACGGTTCACGGGGTGAACTCAATTGCTGTGCGTGGCTGCTTATCCAGGCGTCGGCAAAGACGCCGCGTTCTCTCTGCCGTGTCTAACATTACTCAGGGTTGCGTGTTGTTATGGTGTCTGGCGTTGGTACAGACAACGCGTCGCAACCTCGGATGTGAGACCTTGACAGGGACAGAGCTGCGGGGCAGAGCTGCGGGACAGAGCTGCGGGACAGAGCTGCGGGGCAGAGCTGCGGGGCAGAGCTGCAGGACAGAGCTGCTGGACAGAGACAGAGCTGCGGGGCAGAGCTGCGGAACAAAGCTGCGGGCAGAGCTGCAGGACAGAGCTGCGGGGCAGAGCTGCGGGACAGAGTTGCGGGGCAGAGCTGCGGGACATAGCTGCGGGACAGAGCTGCGGGACAGAGCTGCCAAAGATATTGCGGTTTGGTGTGAGTTGATTGAGAGCCTATGACCCAAAGGGGGATATCAGGAAAACAACAACAACAACAACAACAACAACAACAACAACAACAACAACAACAACAACAACAACAGAGCTAGAAATGTGTTGCACGAGCATAGAGAAATCCTGATGTTCTTGCAAAAGAAACCATTAAAGTTTATGTTTTCATAACGCGGCGTCCAAAAAAAAAAGGGTACTGCAGGTAACAGTCTCTACATTGAACGTTGACAAGACCAATATTCAAGTACTGCAGAGGCTAATTCTCAAGGACTTCTGATAACCCATGGAAGGGGCAACTGCAGTAGCATAGTGGTTAGCATGCTTGGCTGCCACCCTGATGGTCATGTGATCCAATCCCCATGAAGTGAAGATTGTAAAAGAAACTAACCTGGGATCCGGGGTCGACCCAGTCTAATATGGGTTCTAGGGAATGTTCGATGATGTCCAGGCGGTCCACAAGACAAAGACCACAATGTCCATCTAGTGCTGAACGGTCTATACAACTATCAGCTACTATCATACACCATATACGCCAGAAGGTTCGTGAAACTGCCTTTTTAACACACATAAGATAACAAATATATAAATTTTTAGTCATGTTAAGAGGTAAGAAGATCTGGCGAAGGCTGTGACATGAAAAAAGATTGACGGTGTTAAAGATAGAGGCACACAGAGGGAGATCATGCTGGATGAGTTGACCGACTGGCACGGAAGATTATCAGTGGTTGAAGATATCGAGAACAACGATGGCAGATGTTTAAGGAGGGACATGATCGCCGGCCCTGATAAGTGTGGCACACGATGCTGGTGATGTTAGAAGATGTGAAGTATTTGACCGAGGCAACAACACTCGGATGGGGATAGCACCGATCAGCGATGTAATTCTGGACGCATTGGAGTTGTGATGCTACCTTTTTTTTTTTTTTTTTTTTTTTTGCGTATCCTTTTACAGGACTTAGCTGTCAACAGCAGCATCTTTCAGCTGTCTGTTGATCTCTTGGCAAGATTACGCTCAGTAGTTTGCCATTGCTTTCTGAGCGGCCGGCTCAGTATCCGCAAGTCACGAGCGGGGGTTGAACCACCTCAGTTCTCGCTCCGCTGCGAGACTCTGCGTGATAAACGGGATTACAGAGAGAAAGTGTTGTAACCCCACAGCCAGAGAGATGCTACCTTAGACAGGATAATTTACTGACAGTGAACTGAAAACGGACAAATAAAACAATTCTGGGATAAACAGAACGAAGTCAGAGACATGTCTGTTTTTAAAGCAGTTTTGTTTTTCGCATATTCTTTACAGGACATCGCTGTCAACAGTAGCATTTTACCGCTGTTGTTGATTTGTTGGCAAGATTACGCTCAGTAGTTTCTCCCTGGTCTAGAGGTTACACGACTTTCTCCGTAATATCGTATACTCTCGTAAGTAACGTGACGTTGCTCAAGAATCGGTAGTGGTTCTCTCCGCGTCGATAACTTATGGGGTATGTGAGCCGGTCGCTCAGAAAGCAATGGCAAACTATTGAGCGTAATCTTGTTAAGAAATCAACAATCAGCTGAAAGATTCTGATGTTGACAGCTATGTCCTGTAAAGGATATGCGAAAAAAAAAATTGCCACGCTTTACCCTACGTGGATAAATGGGATTACGGAGAAAGTCGTTTAACCTCTAGGCCAGAGAGACCGGCAGTATGGCAGCAAAATCGATTGATACAGTGTGCAACTTACAGCTTGTAAACCCTTGTTGGCCGTTTGTCGAAGTACACTTATTCCTTCAGCCGGGCGCTATCGCCATTTCGAGTAGCAGGTTCGATTCCCAGTGTGGCCACTATAACTTTACTTTTCATTTATTTTGACGGTGTGCCTTGTAAATCAGTGGTTCTTGCCTTTATTTCTATGGGTGAATCCACTTCATTGTCCAGAATGAGAGACTTGGAAGGTAGCAGTCACACGGCCAGACAGAAAGGCTCATTAGGAGAATGAAGGGCCTCGTCAACCAACACAAAAATGGAACTGTTAGCCGCCAAGCACTGATCCATATGTTGAGGTGATGATCTGAGTACCTATGGACTTGTCCGGAGTGCAAGGATGATGCCCCAACAGATAACAAACAAGCTAACTAAATACCCTTTACTAGTGCCAACTAATGTCTGTGAGTTTATCTTTAATGGCATTGCAATAGCCAATCTTGGAAGGGAAAGTGTAGGCAAAGGCACGCCTCTGTTACGTAGGTTTGCCGAAACCTGTCAGTGGAAGCAAGAAACAGTAGCCAACCACACCCCCAGAACATTGAATCGTTGACTTCGTCGTGTTATAGTCAGTGCCGCATGGCGTTAGTCGTTATGCTTGTCCCCAGCTTCCTGTCTCAAGTGTTGCTATAAACCTGTTACATATGTTTCTCAGTGTCACAGAGTCAAGTTATCGAGTATCTTCGGTCTATGTTTTACAATGTTCTCTTGCCTACCCACACGTTTCTGGTGACACGAGTTCGTTCTGATTATATCTCTATATGACATGACCAAAGAATTCGCGATTTGCCAACTCAGTTCTTATCCAGAGTCGGTTTCTTTCAATACAGCGCCTATGCTGTTTTTTTAAAAAAAATTATTATTCAGGCTGTTATCAACACCTATCTATAAATAACATATTTATGCAGCCTATAAGTACATTCTCACAAATAATTTCCATTAGGCACTACTGGCGTTATACATCTCTTCAGAATTCTCTTTACCATTTTCACTGACAAAGATATGATATCACATTGAGTAGACAGAAACATGAAAAGTAGGCTAGAAGATCCTGCATGTAAAAACCACTGTTATCTGTATGTGCCCTTACTTTCTCCTTTTTTGTTTTTTTACAAAGATACATCTCGCCTCATTTGAGAACCGCTTTCACACAACCATTCACATCTTTAGAAAATAACGTAGACACAAATATTTAACTCAGAGCATGCTAAAATGTATATTGTAACTCCCCCTTTCTTTCCACTATCGTGCCTATGTGTCTCATCATTCAAAGTTGTAGTGTTCAAGAAATAAACGCGCTTTTGCGAGTTTCGCGCAAATGAAAGTACCCACGAGGGGAAATAGAAGAAATAACAAACGCGAATCTCAGCTTAGCACTGGCTATGATCAATACCCCACTCTGAATGTCTGAGATCGAAGGGACAGAATAAAGAACACTATTATCTTTGGGTTTTCTTTTTTCTGTCCATCAGATCTCTTTCCACCGAAAAGCTTTCATTCTTACATTTTCTTCCCCTTTCGGCCATCAGTTGTTCTACTTTGTTCTTCCTTATTCCCTCAATCTCCACTGCCAGACGCTTTTATTACTCAGCACGTGTATTTTATAACTTGTCCCGGTTATTTCCCCTGATGGACTGATCGAGTGTGGGAAAATGCCGCAGTAATTTGTGGATGGGGGATTCTATTAGACTGTTCCCATCCTCTTTCCTCTGTCCAAACTGTCCCCTTTCTTCGCTGTCTGTTTCTATCTAACATTATGTCTTTCTGTTTTGCGTTTGTCTATCATCCTTCTCTAATCTTTCCCAATTTTCCTCTTTTCTCGCTGTCCGTTTTTATCTTTGTGTTTTGTGTTTGTCAATCATTCCTCTCTCCTATGTCCAAACGTCCCCTTTTCTCTCTCTCTTTCTCTCTCTCTCTCTCTCTCTCTCTCTCTCTCTCTCTCTCTCTCTCTCTCTCTCTCTCTAACATTATGTCTTTCTATGTTGTGGTTGTCTATCATTCCTCGCATCTCATTTCATTTTATTTTTTTCCACTTGCTGTTTCTACTATTCTGTTCTTTCTCTGTGTTTCTGTTTCTTATTTTGTCTTTCCTTTTCGTTTTTCTTTCGATCTTATCCTATGCAGTGGTTTTAATCTAAACCTTTCTATATCTTTACTGTTTGTACATTATGGATACTCCCTGACTATCTCTTATTTGTTTATATTTCTTTGTTTCTTGTTCTTTTTGTACTTTTAATTTCTTTTATTTTCTCCACAATTTCCTACTTATGTTGCCTTTTTGTTCTGTTTCGCTTTTTATGCCCATCATTTCCATTTTAGCATCTGTACTTTCCCCATGTGCTTATTTTTTGTTTTCATTATCCTTTATCTCCCTCCCAATATCTCTTTCTCTCCCTCCCAATATCTCTTTCTCTATCTCTTTCTGTGATTGTGTCAAACCGTCTGTCTGTTTTTCCTCTTTAACATTTTCAACGTCTCTGATTTTTTAAAGTTTATTTCCTCTCCTCCCACTCTGTGTTTGTTTATATCCCTCATTGTGTCTAACTTCTATTTTCCCTATTCTCGTTAACGCCTGTTTGTTTATGTTCTCCACTCTCTATCTCTGATTCGACAACTTGTTTTGCCTATATTGTTGTTCTCTCTTCTCCATACACCTTCTTCGTCTTGATCTCTCCATTATTCCTCACTGATATTTTCTCTTCTGCCATTATCTCCTGACACCTCTATCACACTAGTGAATGTCCTCTCTATTATCCCTCACTGCAGTGATGTTTAGTTATTTCTTCATCTGCCATATCTCCTGACACCATCATCACACTAGTGAATGCTCTCTCCATTATCCCTCACTGCAGTGATGTTTAGTTATTTCTTCATCTGCCATATCTCCTGACACCATCATCACACTAGTGAATGCTCTCTCCATTATCCCTCACTGCAGTGATGTTTAGTTATTTCTTCTTCTGCCATCATCTCCTGACACCTCCATCACACTAGTGAATGCTCTCTCCATTATCCCTTACTGTAGTGATGTGTTGTTATTTCTTCATCTGCCATCATCTCCAGGCATCACTATCACACCAGTGACCTTGCAGCGGGTCTCTCAATTTGTCCGCTGAGATACCAAAATAAAACAAAAGTAAAAACAAAACGCAAGTCTTTTGCTCACGATTAGAGTATTGGATATACGGTGCAAGTCCTCTACTTTTATTCGCTACTCGGCTCCCGCTTTTTATATTATAACCTCCAACATCTCTAAATACATTGTATAACTTCCAATTTATCTCTTTTCATTGTATAACTTTCAATATAGTCCTACCTCTTTCCATTGTATAACTTCTAATATATCTCATACATAGTATAACTTCTAACATCTCTCTTTTTATTTTATAACTTCTAACATTTCTCTTTTCAATGTATAATCTCTAACATCTCTCTTTTGATTTTTCCATTCCATTGGCACCTTGCCGTCTTGACAGACGATAGTTTGTGCTTTAAAAAGGCATAATAACTTTTAACTATGGCGGTAGCGAGTGTGACTGATAAGGCCAATTTGCGCTGTAAATGTCCGTTCACAGTGGGTGCATCTGAACACGTGGTCATTTCCACCATCATGCACCATCTTACGTCTCAAACGCTTGGTGTGTGACTTTTCTGCAATAATTTTCTCCTTTGACTTTATTCCATTTCTGATATTTGCCCTCGATGCAACACGTTCAGCGGCGACTTGCTCCCAATGTGCATTATCAATGCCTGTATCAATCATGTCCCGCTTACACACATCTTTGTATCGTAGTAGAGGCCGACCCTAGTTCTCTTACCCATCTGTAATTCACCAAAAAAATATCCTTTGGTATTCTACCATCATCCATCCTCCTAAGATGTCCTATCCATCTAAGTCTACGAAGACTGAGCATGGAATAAACTGTCACAAAACCTGATCTTTCCAATACTTCAGTATTTGTGATTTTGTCTTGCCACTTAATACCAAGAATTCTCTTTTGATTATACAACTTATAACAGTATCCATCGTTTTATTGTATAATTTCCCAATATCACACCTCTTTTTCCATTTTATAATTTTAAACATCTCTCTTGTCTAACTTCCAACAATTCTCTGTTCAGCGTATAACTTCCAAACTTTCTCTGTTCATTGTATAACGTCTACATCTCTCTGTTCATTGAATAACTTCTACAACTCCCAGTTCATTGAATAACTTCTACAACTCTCTATTCATTGAATAACTTCTACATATCTCCTTTCACTGAATAACTTTTACATCTCTCTAATCATTGAATAACTTCCAATAATTCTCTGTTCAACGTATAACTTCCAAACTTTCTCAGTTCATTGTATTACGTCTACATCTCTCTGTTCATTGCATAACTTCTACATCTCTATGTTCATTGAATAACGTCTACATTTCTCTGTTCATTGTATAACTTCTACATTTCTCTGTTCATTGTATAACTTCCACATCTCTCTGTTCATTGAGTAACGTCTACATCATTCTGTTCATTGAATAACTTCTACATTTCTCTGTTCATTGTATAACTTCTACATCTCTCTGTTCATTGTATAACTTCCACATCTCTCTGTTCATTGTATAACTTCTACATTTCTCTGTTCATTGTATAACTTCTACATTTCTCTGTTCATTGTATAACTTCTACATTTCCCTGTTCATTGTATAACTTCTACATTTCTCTGTTCATTGTATAACTTCTACATTTCTCTGTTCATTGTATAACTTCCACATCTCTCTGTTCATTGAGTAACGTCTACATCATTCTGTTCATTGAATAACTTCTACATTTCTCTGTTCATTGTATAACTTCTACATCTCTCTGTTCATTGTATAACTTCCACATCTCTCTGTTCATTGTATAACTTCTACATTTCTCTGTTCATTGTATAACTTCTACATTTCTCTGTTCATTGTATAACTTCTACATTTCCCTGTTCATTGTATAACTTCTACATTTCTCTGTTCATTGTATAACTTCTACATTTCTCTGTTCATTGTATAACTTCTACATTTCTCTGTTCATTGTATAACTTCTACATTTCTCTGTTCATTGAGTAACTTCCACATCTCTCTGTTCATTGTATAACATCTACATTTCTCTGTTCATTGTATAACTTGTACATCTCTCTGTTCATTGTATAACTTGTACATCTCTCTGTTCATTGTATAACTTCTACATTTATCTGTTCATTGAGTAACTTCCACGTCTCTCTGTTCCTTGTATAACTTCTACATTTCTCTGTTCATTGTATAACTTCTACATTTCTCTGTTCATTGTATAACTTCTACATTTCTCTGTTCATTGTATAACTTCTACATTTCTCTGTTCATTGTATAACTTCTACATTTCTCTGTTCATTGTATAACTTCTACATTTCTCTGTTCATTGTATAACGTCTACATTTCTCTGTTCATTGTATAACTTCTACATCTCTCTGTTCATTGAGTAACTTCTACATTTCTCTGTTCATTGTATAACTTCTACATTTCTCTGTTCATTGTATAACTTGTACATCTCTCTGTTCATTGTATAACTTCTACATTTCTCTGTTCATTGTATAACTTCTACATTTCTCTGTTCATTGTATAACTTCTACATTTCTCTGTTCATTGTATAACTTCTACATTTCTCTGTTCATTGTATAACTTCTACATTTCTCTGTTCATTGTATAACTTCTACATTTCTCTGTTCATTGTATAACTTCTACATTTCTCTGTTCATTTTCTATTTTCTACATTTCTCTGTTCATTGTATAACTTCTACATCTCTCTGTTCATTGTATAACTTCTACATCCCTCTGTTCATTGTATAACTTCTACATTTCTCTGTTCATTATATAACTTCTACATTTCTCTGTTCATTGTATAACTTCTACATTTCTCTGTTCATTGTATAACTTCTACATTTCCCTGTTCATTGTATAACTTCTACATTTCTCTGTTCATTGTATAACTTCTACATTTCTCTGTTCATTGTATAACTTCTACATTTCTCTGTTCATTGTATAACTTCTACATTTCTCTGTTCATTGAGTAACTTCCACATCTCTCTGTTCATTGTATAACATCTACATTTCTCTGTTCATTGTATAACTTGTACATCTCTCTGTTCATTGTATAACTTGTACATCTCTCTGTTCATTGTATAACTTCTACATTTCTCTGTTCATTGTATAACTTCTACATTTCTCTGTTCATTGTATAACTTCTACATCTCTCTGTTCATTGTATAACTTCTACATCTCTCTTTTCCACGTAGAACCTCCGACAGCTCTTACTTAGTGTTCTATCATCCAGCAGCTCTCGTTTCATTTCTATCTTCAAAAAGACTTGTGTGGTTTTCTTCTTTGGCTCAAATGAAACACTGCCTCTTCGTCTATATGTGTGCATTTCCAGGATCCGACTTTAATTTTCTCATTACTTTCGTATTGTTGCTGCTTTATATATGAAGACTATGCTCATTAATGAACAGCAAATGATTACAAATTTACAACTAATGCAATATAGAACGGGCAGCAGAGTCAAGCAACAAGAGGTAAAATGTAGCAGGCTAACAGAGCACACAAAGTATCTTAGGATTATTGGTATTGGCAGGAGAGAATGTAAGCTAAACACATTTGTAGAATCTGCAAAAAGAAATATCAGGGGTGGATTCTATACTTAACACATCACTAGTTAAACGCATCTACAAAGCAAACAGGTTTCTAACTTGGAGACAATAGTGACTGCTGACAATAGTGACTGATTTTAGAAAACATTTCTAGCAATGAGAAAAGAAAATCTCATATTAACAAGGACAGAAGAAACACAGCTCTATACTACCTAGAAGAATATTATTCATGTAGTACCTGGAGGCATACATGTACAGATGGATCAGCATAAAAATCAATAAACCATTGAATTGGAAGAATTCTACGTTAAAAATGGACAAAGAAACAGTCAGTAGCAACTAAACCATTCTCAAATAACTTTAAAGCAGAGGTAGATGTCTTACAATATGTAAATAAAGGCTGTTGACGGAGAGAAAGAAAAGATGTTCGCACAGCTCCAGTCACAGTTTCTCAACGCTTAGGAGCAGAAAACATGGAGGAACTAGCAAAACTAAGAGCATCGCTTCAAGGATTACGTCAGGAATTCAAAATGGCTGCAGCAAAATAGATCTCGTCTCAATGCAGCATACATGGACGTGCAATGGCTGACACATTCGCAAAGCAAGGTGACCTTAGCCAGATAAATACATAAACTAAGATGAGACTGAAGAGTAAAAAGTAGCACCTATAAAATCAAGTAGAGCAGGCCATCAGAACGATGATGTATATTACCTGCCAAGCCCAAGTGAGCAAACATTAATCGTCACAGTCCGTACAGGACATACGAAGCTGATATACAACTTGCTGAACACGCTTAGGGTTGGAGGTGTTGATGGGTGTACATGTGGACTCGGTAAAATGCCGCCTACTTATTTGTTGATAGGGTCCAATGAGTGTAGAACAGAGCAAATTATAATGGCAAACACCGCTCCATTTGAGAGCAAACTCTTCGACGATGTCAAAAAGGTCAATTTAGATGCTGCTTTCTTTAAATATATTAAGATTAAAGCCTGAATATGTAGTGTAATAGGGAGTTATTCGTATACTGGTGCTTCTGGCAATGAGCACCCTGTTGTTCTACAGGAGTGATTCTTAATTGACTTATTGTAGTATCAGCCTTTATACCTTCTAGGAATCTTCACAGACACATTATGTAACAGTCAACACAGCATTCACGATAAATTGTTCATGACACGACAGCTGCATAAGTTTCAAGCTGCGTATTACCGTCTTTCTTTAAAACAATGTCTAATCAGTGTCACTAAAACAATAATACTTGCACTCGGTCTCTTCAATCAACATCTATCGCTCGAACTCTCAATTGACGTCGACATTCAACCGCTGCTTCATAAACACTACGTCTACACAAAAGAGGCGGCGAGATAAAGACTCCCGCCATTTGCCATCTTCAGTACGACTTCGAACGTGGTCCAGAGTGAATGCGCTCTGAAGGACCCGTGGTCCCCTGCTCGAACATCCGCCTAGCTATCTTCCTGCGAAGCGTGATTTGTACTCCTCTCGCTCTTCACGTCTTGTCACTAGACTGCACAAGACTCTTGGCTACCTCTACTCAATAGCCCATGACCCAGGTCCATGGCATGACTACTATTACAGATTGGCGGCCACAGGGATCTGCCATGTCCCCAATGCTCTTTAATGTATATACCAGCAGCGTCGCAGATATTAAGTCACCAGGAATTGGTAGAATCCTGACATCCGCAGATGATGTGCTGTTGTACAGACAAAGAAGAGAAAGTGAAACAATGGCTTAAGACTTACAGTCAAAGAAGAGACAAGGAAAGAATGGCTGAAGACTTACAGACAAAGAAGAGACAAGGAAAGAATGGCTGAAGACTTACAGTCAAAGAAGAGACAAGGAAAGAATGGCTGAAGACTTACAGTCAAAGAAGAGACAATGAAAGAATGGCTGAAGACTTACAGTCAAAGAAGAGATAAGGAAAGAATGGCTGAAGACTTACAGTCAAAGAAGAGACAAGGAAAGAATGGCTGAAGACTTACAGTCAAAGAAGAGACAAGGAAAGAATGACTGAAGACTTACAGTCAAAGAAGAGACAAGGAAAGAATGACTGAAGACTTACAGTCAAAGAAGAGACAAGGAAAGAATGACTGAAGTCTTACAGTCAAAGAAAAGAAAGGGAAACAATGGCTGAAGACTTACAGTCAAAGAAGAGACAAGGAAAGAATGACTGAAGACTTACAGTCAAAGAAGAGACAAGGAAAGAATGACTGAAGACTTACAGTCAAAGAAGAGACAAGGAAAGAATGACTGAAGTCTTACAGTCAAAGAAAAGAAAGGGAAACAATGGCTGAAGACTTACAGTCAAAGAAGAGACAATGAAAGAATGACTGAAGACTTACAGTCAAAGAAGAGACAAGGAAAGAATGGCTGAAGACTTACAGTCAAAGAAGAGACAAGGAAAGAATGACTGAAGTCTTACAGTCAAAGAAAAGAAAGGGAAACAATGGCTGAAGACTTACAGTCAAAGAAGAGACAAGGAAAGAATGACTGAAGACTTACAGTCAAAGAAGAGACAAGGAAAGAATGACTGAAGACTTACAGTCAAAGAAGAGACAAGGAAAGAATGACTGAAGTCTTACAGTCAAAGAAAAGAAAGGGAAACAATGGCTGAAGACTTACAGTCAAAGAAGAGACAAGGAAAGAATGACTGAAGACTTACAGTCAAAGAAGAGACAAGGAAAGAATGGCTGAAGACTTACAGTCAAAGAAGAGACAAGGAAAGAATGACTGAAGTCTTACAGTCAAAGAAAAGAAAGGGAAACAATGGCTGAAGACTTACAGTCAAAGAAAAGAAAGGGAAACAATGGCTGAAGACTTACAGTCGGCAGTAAATAGAGTTTTGGAGTAGTGCATGGACTCAAGAGCTGTAGTAAATCCAGACAAGGCATTGGTTGTGTGGTATTCCCTGGATAACCGAATAGTGCAGGCAGATGTCCCAGGTATTACATTGAATGGACATCCTCTCAGTAGACGGACGGAAAGACGGACGGACGGACAGACCGACCGACCGACCGACAGACCGACAGACAGACAGACAGACAGACAGACAGACAGACAGACAGACAGACAGACAGACAGACAGACAGAGTAAATTAAAGTACCTGGGACTCACCTTCGACAGATGTATGTCTTTTTAAGATCACATGGATGATTTTGTGGTGAAGGCTGGAAAGGAACATAATGCATTGAGGGTGATGAGACCAGAGGATGCTTTACATGCTCTTTCAGCAGTTAATAATTTCAATCATTGCGTATGCTTTGGGGCTGCTAACAGTATTAAATTCATGAATTGTTGCTGGCTCCGCTTGAAAAGTTGGAGCGCATGTGGAATGTGGCCATACGGGTGATCCTGCGGTGCACAAAGAACACACCAATTATGTACATGAGGTATATCTTTGCACTACCAACAATTGCGTACAAGCACATGGTTTTTCAAGCTAATTGGTACACGAGAGTTGCTGCAAACACGGATCACCACCTGCATGAAGCTATGGATATGGTCTAAGGTCACAGACTTGGAAGAGTCAGGTCCTGGATGGCACAGGCAGAAATACCTATTAGCCAGGTGTGTGAAATAGAGAACATCAACCGTTAAAGTAAAGAGAATGGATAAAAGTCCCGGTAGACATATCAGACTGGCACAAGGTAAAGGTAATGATAATATTGGGTCGTGAGTGCAAGGAATTGGCGGCAGACGGCATAAAGTTTGAGATGCAACAAATGATCCGGGGCAACACACATCAAGGTTACATAGTGATTTACACCGATGGGTCAGTGGTAACAAGCAGACGCAATGGCTGGCAAGGTTAATAGACGATGCTTGAAAAAGGAGAGGCTAGCATATGAGATTACAACCTCCAGCATGAGAATCGAGGTGGAAGCAGTAACAGCAACCTTCCGATGGCTGGAGGAGACTGCTGCAACACAAATTGTATTCATTACGGATTTACGGAGTATGATAGCACCTTTGGTAAGGATGACTCTCATGTCCTTTTCAGGACCCATCCCCCACTGGTCCAAGCCTGACACCCAGCTCGTGCCTGTGGCTCCTAGTAGCTGTCAGCATGCGACAGCGGCCACCCCCCGGGCAACAGCTGTTAGAGGCTGGCTAAACCAGGCATGGGTAGCCGATTTGGTGTCAAACCAAGCGGTAAACTAGGGTATGCCTACCCAGCATGTGAAGACAGGATTCGGCAGACTGCGCGGAAGAAATCATTCCTGATTCAACGGGCAAGACGGCGTTTACCTGCAAAGCGTTGTGGAACGTAATGAGCACGACAAGGCACGTAGAGCGCCCTGGTCATCCACTGCACCCGTGTTCGTCTCCAGTCGTCTCGACTTGTCTTGCCACTGGATTCAGATGGACTCGGGCGAGAGAGTGAGGTCGACGATTTGCGCAACGCTTTAAAGACACTCTGAAAATCTCTCTGAATGCTTTCGGAATTCATCATGACACCTGGGAGACTGCAGCCAAAGACCGAAATTCGTGGCGTGCATCATTACGCAAGGGTGCAGTCATATGTGAGGCAACCATGACTGCAAGAGCTGTGAAGAAAAGGCAGGACAGAAAAACCACTGCAGGAAATCCTCCTCCAGAAACGTCAAGCATTCTTTGCCCACATTGTCAAAGAACATTTCGAGCCAAAATAGGCCTTATCAGCCATCTTAGAACCCACGGCTCCATACCTTCAACCCAACTGGATGAAATGAATGGTCATCATCATTCTTGATGGACAAACAACACAACACGGAGTATGCTTAGTAAGGTGGTTAAATGAATCTCTCATGTAGAATGGCTTGTCTCGAAAAAAAAGAAGAAAGTCTCAAATTGTGAGAATTGTATGGATTTTCTGTCCTGGTAACTCGGGAGTGTGGGGGAATGAACAGGCTGAAAGGCTGGAAGGAAATGCACCTCTCGGTGGTAGATTACCCATGGACAAGGGAGATATGGTCGAGCGTCAGTGGGACTAGGTGGAAAAGCGATCGAACAGACTGAGAACCCGTTTGTGAAGAGAAAGATATGGCGGGGGATCAGCAAGGGCTCTAGACGAATCTCAAAACTGTATAGGAAGACCAGGAGAACTTTCAATCCGAAGGCAGTTTGAACCATTAGCAGTATGACTCTTTGCTAGCTGTTGAACGAGGGGACGGATAGCGTATGGGAATGTCCTCAGTGCTTTGATGCCGTTTCTTAGCTCAACTCAACAATTTATGACGACTCAGATATAGTAACAACTGCATTGGGAACGCTAAAAATCACTAAAACAGACACCAACAGAACACCTAAAACACCAACACCTGCAGGTGATGATACAATACCAATAGAAGTCTATTTTCGACTTTAACACTGGCATCAGTACAGCCCATATATCACAGCGTTCCTGACAACCCCTGTATCACCACCATCATGAACACCCACATATCAACCCGGTCATGACAACTTACATATAACAGCTATCTTGACAAACCACATACATAACAGTGGTACTGATAACTCAGAGATAACATTGGCCTTGACAACCCAGAGATCACAGTAATCCTGACAACACACATATCACATCCGTCCTGACAACACGCATATCACCACGGTCCTGACAACCACATATCACATCCGTCCTGACAACCCACATATCACATCCGTCCTGACAACACGCATATCACCACGGTCATGACAACCCACATATCACCACAGTCCTGACAACACGCATATCACCACAGTCCTGACAACCCACATATCACCACAGTCCTAACAATCCACATATCACCACGGTCCTGACAACCCACATATCACCACGGTCCTGACAACCCACATATCACCACGGTCCTGACAACACGCATATCACCATGGTCCTGACAACCCACATATCACCACAGTCCTAACAATCCACGTATGACGAGTGTTAATAAAAAAAAAACGCCCACATAGCTTTCAATAGCAGTTGTAGTTCATGTGCTCAGACAACTCTATTTGAGACAGATGTGATACACACACTCTTTGACGAATCCCCAAAGACAGAAATCCCAGTGTGTGATGTCTGGCCGTCAGTCCGGCTTTTCATGTCGGATAAATCTTAGAAGGACATGTCTCGGACTATAAGTATATACTCTTTTCCTAATAATGTGTCTTGACAATGCAGGGAATTTTCAATAGAAGTTGAGGAAGCTGATTCCTTGCCAACGCGGAACATTTGATATATATTTGCTAGGCACGTATTTTCCCAAGAGCTGCGGTAGCGCAGTGGCTAGTGCGTTAGCCAGCAGGTCTGAAGGTCAAGAGTTCTAATCCCTCTTAGGGTGATGATTTTTGTTTTTAGATTTGCCTGGCAGGTCGACCCATCTTAACAAATGCACCAGAAAATTCTCTGGGAAATAAAGGCGGCTGGTGTAAGTTTACCACATCATCCATCGAGTGCCGTTCGTTCCATAAAAATATAGGGCTTGCACAATATACTCAATACGTCTGACGATGAAGGAAAGGGTCCTTTACTTTACTTTACATTACTTTACTTTACTTTACTTTACTTTACCTGTAACAAAACCCAAGTAGGTTGCCAGCTGCCAACCTATCACCAATCGTGTCACTACCCACGTAAATATATAGGAAGAAAATGCGAGAATTTGGGTAGGGACTTTCAAATTACTGTCTACGTGTTCACGAAAGGTTAATTCTCTAAACTCCAGTGAAGCACGAAATTATATACATATGAATTCACCGTATCTCGGGAATTCTAAAGTTTTTATGCTAAAATTATATGCTTGCTTGCTTGCTTGTGTTCGTTGGCTTGAGCTCCAACGCGAAGTCCTGTATGTCGGATGAATACATCCTGTTGTCCAACATCTGTGTGATGTCATACAGGACCTGAGTTTTGCGTGAGTATCCGTTGTCCCATGTCTGGCTTATTGGTGTGCAGACTGGTGGTTCCTCGCCGTACAGGCAGACACTCTCCGACTTCGGAGGAATCGGCGATCCTACTGACTTTAGCCAGGACCCCGAAGGGAACTGTTGCCCAGGACGCTCGACGAGGACGCGTCAATAGGTCTTGGCCAGTATATAACCCGGCCCTGGTGCCTTGGAAACACCTCTGCGTCCCCTAAAATTATATCTTTATGCTTGCAAACGCAACGTTCTCGCTTTTGTTCCGGCGCCACGCCGGAACAACATTTTAGAGAATTCACAAAACAACTGAGACCAATCTCCGGACAGCCGTTTGTGAAAGTCACATCTTAGAGAACTACATGAGTTGTTATAAAGCAGTGTATGTCAGCACAGGGTTGTGTCAACCACTAGTGTTCTACACTGGGCTTGAAGGAGATTCTGTTTAATTTCTCGTAATAAAGGTCACCCTTTTTGAGTTGTCTTTGTCGATTGAAGATGCATGGTCAACAGTTCTGAAGATTACCCATCAACTTTTGAATATGAGCGCTCGGTGTTCTGAATGTTCCTCCATGGCGTTTTTGCCGATCCACGATCAACTGTTTTGACAAGGAATCATCAACTATTTTGATTCTCTTGTTGATTGACAATGCACGGTCAACGGTTCTGAAAATGACCAGTCAAATTTTCTGAAGATGAGCACTCAATGTTCTGAATGCCTCCATGTGGTTTCTGACGAAGAACTACCAACAATAGTGAAGAAGGGCCTCCTCAAGCTTTGTTGAATGAACTTTTTGAATGACGAAGTATCGCCTCACAAAAGTGTGCAAAGATAAACAAGACAATTTCCCAGTGGTCGAGGGGTTTACAAGGGGGGCCCCAACATACCACCCACGTGTATGTCGTCCCAGACAATACGGACACGAGACAACTGACTCTTATGGTGTATATGATGAACATTATTCCTGGGCTAGTTGGCTTCATCCTCGAGGGCTACCTTTGTACGACCAACTGGGTATCTGATATATTTGTCTTCGTGTGTTGTTGGTATTTTCTGTTCTTCCGTCGTTGAGCCAGTAAGTCAATAAATTTTTGTTTATAGTTTGACTCCGTTCTGTCTGCTTGAGTAATGTCGGGAGCTAAAGAAAGTAAGAAAGTAATTGTAGAAGTCCTGAGGGGATGTCAGAACTGGTATATAGGAAAAGATCTGCAATAATATCCGAACAGTATGGTAGAATCCTTGCAGTCATCCCCACCAATTTTGCTACACAACCATAGTTTCATGATCAACTGGTGCTACAGGCCTGATGTATTCCATATAAAACCAACAACATTGATCATAATGAAGTGTCATGATTGGTAGAGCAGTCGATCATATTCCTTCACAACATTTGTTTTTATTTTTGTGTTTCGTTCTTGATTCGTTTGACCGTTCGAATGTTAATATATCCGTGATGCTCTTTACTCCATGAACCGCTCAAATGTCAATATATCCATGATTTTCTATACTCGGTGAAACGCACAAATGTCAATATATTCATGATGTTCTTTACTCGTTGAACCACTCAAATGTCAACGTAACCAAGATTTGCCTTTGACATGTTGAAGCGTTTAACTGTTAAAACATTCAAGATTCTGTCAATCTGACCACCGTTGTGGCTAATACATTCATTCTGCCTGGTTGTCACATGTAGATGAAATGCATTGTTTAGAGTCAGTGGAAATAGATTCATATGTGCAAATATCCATTATATCTTGTTGCTATTAATTATTTCTGTAGTTATGAATATATATCACTTTTGTTTTCAGTATCAATCTGTTTGCACTGATTTACTTGTATCGTCATTTTGTATGCAACAATTGTGTATATGTTACTGTATATGCTTTGGCGTTGTTTTTATTTTAATTGTTTACTGCGTTTCCATCCTTTCATTTCATTTGAATCAGCTTACAGTTGACGTATTGTATTATGTCCCATGCATTGAGAATTTGTAGTGTTTGTGTTTGCACTTGTTTATATTCCAACAATATAAATAAAGCTCTGCGTCTGTGTTTATTTATATTCTAACAATAGAAATATTGCATTGTCCTGTTTTTTTGTTTATATATATATATATATGTAGTCGATGGTAAAAGACAAAGGGAGACAATCATAAAGACTGATGCTTCCTTCACTACGGTGCTAAGAGGTAAAGAGTAGTTCTGACTTCGTTACGGCCAAAGAAGAAAAATAGTGAAAAGAGAGAGAACCTCACACCGCCTCAACCGACAAAAAAAGATGATAGTAATTAGATAAGAAGATATACGAGATCTCGAGCAGAGGCAGAAACTATTTTAGAGATGTTCACACAGGAAACACCATGTTAGAGCCCAAGCAATGAATTAAGGTGTTAGATTGTGGTAGAAATAGTGGTTGTAAAAACTAAAAGAGACTAAACAAAGAAATCAAAAACAGTACAAAAATAGCTCTTTATTTATCAACTGCTACAACTTTTGGTGACAATTTGTGTTCAAACACATTGAATAAAGCATTCAATAAGGTATGTTCAATTACAGATACAACAGACAACTGTATATATCAAACAACAACAGTGGGTAACACCCAACCAATCAACACCACTTAAGACAACAGGGTACACCAAGTACCACAACACAGGTGCTCCAAGCAATAGCTGGTTAGACTGACATAATAAAGAACCTTGACACAAGCAACACTGCACAGACAATAAGGCACTACAAAAACATAGGTTACACAACATAAACCCCAAGACACGACATAAACAAAGAGTTGTGACACAATTTACTATCCCCCCAAGAACCCAGGCCTGCTGACACTAACTAGTCAGCCGCTCCAATATCAGTTCCAGATGCACCTGCCTGTTCTCCCTCAATAAAGCCACGCTTAATTCGCAGTTACGATTACACTCATTGGCACCTTGCCGTCTTGACAGACGATAGTTTGTGCTTTAAAAGGCATAATAACTTTTAACTATGGCGGTAGCGAGTGTGACTGATAAGGCCAATTTGCGCTGTAAATGTCCGTTCACAGTGGGTGCATGTGAACACGTGGTCATTTCCACCATCATGCACCATCTTACGTCTCAAACGCTTGGTGTGTGACTTTTCTGCAATAATTTTCTCCTTTGACTTTATTCCATTTCTGATATTTGCCCTCCATGCAACACGTTCAGCGGCGACTTGCTCCCAATGTGCATTATCAATGCCTGTATCAATCATGTCCCGCTTACACACATCTTTGTATCGTAGTAGAGGCCGACCCTGAGATCTCTTACCCATCTGTAATTCACCAAAAAAGATATCCTTTGGTATTCTACCATCATCCATCAGCCTAAGATGTCCTATCCATCTAAGTCTACGAAGACTGAGCATGGAATAAACTGTCACACAACCTGATCTTTCCAATACTTCGGTATTTGTGATTTTGTCTTGCCACTTAATACCAAGAATTCTTCGCAGACACCGCATATGAAAGCTGTTTAAATTGTTCTCTTGGTGTGAGTAAGTTGTCCAGGTTTCACTGCCATAGAGAAGAGTACTAAGGACACAGGCTTGATAGACAAGGACTTTTGTTTTGGCAGTAAGCTTCCTGTTCTCCCAGACTCTTTTTCTTAACCTGTTCATTGTTGTTGCTGCCTTACCAATCCGGATGTTGATTTCCTGATCTAGGGATAATTTGCTATTTACCACCGATCCTAGATATGTAAAATGGTCTACTATCTCTAGTTCGGCGTCGTCAATAAAGATTGATGGTACCCCATGTGCACCTTGTGACATAATCTGTGTCTTCTTTTTGCTAATTGTTAAACCAAATTCAGAACAAGCATTGGAGAATGCAGATAGTAGACATTGCAATTCTTCCTCAGAGTGGGTCGTAACTGCAGCATCATCTGCAAAAAGCAACTCTCTGATCAGTACCCTCCTAATTTTGGTCTTAGCCTTCAATCTCTGAGCATTGTAGAAGCCGCCATCTGAGCGTGAGTGAATGTATATACCACCATCCTGATCACGAAATGCATATTTCAGTAGAAGTGAAAAGTATATTCCAAAGAGGGTGGGAGCTAGTACACAACCTTGCTTAACTCCACTCTTGATTTCAAATTCTTCAGAAGTTGCACCATCAAACTTGATTATACCCTTCATGCCTGTGTGGAACGATTCCACAATGGACAGAAGAGTTGGTGGGCAGCCAATCTTCCTTAGTGCCTTGAACAGACCCTCACGACTGACCAAATCAAATGCCTTTGTGAGGTCGATGAAGGCAATAAACAGTGGTTGATTCTGTTCACGGCATTTTTCTTGCATTTGTCGCAATGAGAATATCATATCAGTGGTAGACCGGTTCTGTCGAAAGCCACATTGTGATTCGGGGTAGACTTGATCTCCTAGGACTTGAAGTCTGCGCAGAACAATTCTGGCAAATACTTTTCCAACAATACACAGAAGTGAGATACCCCTATAGTTGTTGCAGTCGCTCCGATCGCCCTTGTTCTTGTACAGTGTTATGATGCTTGAATCTTTGAAATCCTGTGGGACTTGTCCTTCACGCCAGCATAGCTCTATTAGCTGGTGGATCTGTATAGTGAGTGTGTCTTGCCCACTCCTGATAACCTCTATTGGAATCCCATCCTTACCTGGAGCCTTGCCAGATGCAAGTTCATTTATAGCACACTTAACTTCTGTTATGGTGGGAAGTGTGTCCAGGTGGTCAAGAGTTGGTAGAGCCTCTATGGCGTTGAGGGCATTATCCGCTAGTTTGGTCTCACTTGAGTAAAGCTCCAAATAGTGCTCTACCCATCTGTTCATCTGCTGTTTCTTATCAGTGATGACTTCTCCAGTCAAGGTTTTCAATGGTGCACTTCTTTTGATCACTGGACCACAGGCTTTCTTTATTCCTTCATACATGCTTCTTATGTCTCCCTTATCACTTGCGATTTGAATGGACTCACATAACTTGATCCAATAATCATTTGCACACTGCCTGGCAGCCTTTTGCACATCCTTCCTAGCTTGCCTTAGCTCACTCAGAGTGTTACGCGTTGGTCTTTCCTTGTTTCTTAAGAGAGCTTTCTTCTTCTTATCGATCAAGGGCTGCAGAGTCTCGCTGTTGGCCGCAAACCAGTCCTGCCTCTTATGATCCACAGTGCCGTAAACCTTTACGGCAGTTTTACAAAGAGTTTCCTTAAGTTTATTCCATTTATCATTTACTGTACAATTTTCTGGTGTATCAGTGAAAGCGTCTTCAAGTTGCTGTTGAAACTGAAAGCACTTTTCAGGATCATGAGTGTTAATAATATTAATCCTGGGGCTAGATTTGTGTTTAGCTGTGTAGATTCTCTTTGGTCTCAGTCTAACCCTTGCAACAACCAAAGAATGATCCGTATCACAGTCAGCACTGTGGTAACTACGAGTCAATGATATATGGTTCAGATGTTGTCTCCGTGTGATGATGAAGTCCAGCTGGTGCCAATGGCCGGATCTTGGATGTTTCCATGTGACCTTATGCATTTCTTTTGTTTTAAAAAAAGAGTTTGTAATACATAGGTCATTACTGGTGCAATGCTCCAGCAGCCTTTGCCCATTTTCATTCATGCGACCGATGTTGTATTTTCCAAGGCACACTGGCCATGAACTCGAGTCCTTGCCCACACGAGCATTGAAATCACCGAGCATATAAATGTAGTCGGATTTTGGAACTGCCTTGATCACAGAGTCTAACTCCTCATAGAACAAATCCTTCACATCATCAGAGGAATCGAGTGTCGGTGCATATGCAGTAATAATGGTGGCAAACCCACAAGAGGTTGCCAAGCGCAGGGTTAATAGTCTTTCATTTCCTCCTGCTGGAATTTCAATCATTCCCAGTAGCGAATTCTTCACTGCAAAGCCCACACCGTGTTGCCTTTTTTCTGCCTGCCCTTTACCCTTCCAGAAAAAGGTGTAGTTGTTTTCCCTGAGTGACCCTTCCTCAGCGAGGCGAGTCTCCTGCAGGCCAGCAATATCAATGTTAAGACGATTGAGTTCGGCATCAATCACAGCCGTTTTTCTCACATCGTCAATATTGGTCAAGTCAGTGGAAAATCCTGGACACATGGTTCTCACGTTCCAGGTTGCAAGCCGTAGCTTGAGGTTTCTATTTATATTTTTGTTTGTACCTGGTGCATTGGTTTTACAGCCTGCGATTCAGATTTTGTCCTAGCCCCAAGCACCCATTGAAGCAGGCAGGCTGTGGCGGATCAGCACCCAATTGGCTGGGGGCTGCCCAGCTTGAGGCGGGCGGTAGCTGATCAGTGACACCTATAGGTGTCTCCCACCGTCAGAGGCAACGCGTGGCGCCCCATGTCTACGCCAACTGACAAGGACTTATAACCCGTAACAGTTGCCTCTCGCTTTGATTCCGAGACCAGTTAAGACCAGGGATGGAGTTATTGCCTCTCCATAGCACAAAGCCTGGGCTAAAATATAGAGATCATGTGTTGCCCATGCAGCATGATCCCTCTCTCGGCCTGCCTAGTTCACTCCAGAGGAAAGGTAACACCCCTACATCTGGAACAAGACAAGCTGCAGAAGCTGCCGGATCAGCAAAGCAATGCTCTAACTGTCCGCCTGTCGGAGCTTCGATCCTAGACCAGTCGCCAACCAAGGCTTAGGGCCTGGTCTGCCCTGCCATGACAATTTCGTCTTTAGCTTGCATTTCCTCGCACCAGGGTAAGGCTTGTACCCTCCCAATTGCGCTCTTCCGCCCGAAGCCGTTGGCACAATGTGGGGTGTCGGGTTTGGTAAGCGCCGCCCAACGTTCGGCGCTAACAGAAACCAGGTAGTACCGTCTACTGTTATACGGTAGCTCAGTCATATCTGACTAAGACCTGACTGACGATTACACGATTATATACGATTACACAATGATTCTGATACGCACCCCGCGTATTAAGATGCATTATTTCCTACGCCTAGTGGCTATCAATCTGCATGGCGTCCCTTCAATTCAACACATTATTTCCTACACTTCTATTTATTACCTACATGTTCAAACTGCTTAGCTTAACCATTAACCCATAATTGCCACACATAATATGTAAGTACTCTTCTCTGCTTTACACATTTTATAAATATTACACATATATTATGGTTATTTTCCCCTACTCATTGTTGCTTTGGAGTGTTCATACCCAAGACTTGACCAAACATCCAATGTGATGCTCACCATAATCACAGAATAATCCTGTAAACATATCTTGCTGCTGTATACACATACACATATGATTCTCACCACTCTGTTGTTAAGTAACCTTCATTTCTAGCAACCTCACAAGCACTTACTCCCTTCCATGCCAACATGGCACCATGTGGCATTATTTCAGTCTTTACTATAAACTAATTTATGACACCACACATTGTATATTTTGGTGAATCCCCCACATATCTATTTAGCCAGTAACACATTAATGCCATAGGATAACCATGTAAAATAATTCCCAACAAAATAATCTTGTGCCAGCATGGCTGGCATGACATCAGTCTCTATGATACTTAACCACCATCAATGACCTATTCTACATATTTCACATCACCATTGTCTGATTGCTGACATCTCTATGTGTTACATGTTATTTTCATAAAGCTTTAGGGATACTAAATCCTTCTGTAGAATAGCTCATTTCAATAGCACTTATTCATATTATCTATTTATATTTCTTTGTTCCTACAAGCTAACCTAACTAGCAATTATTTTCACCCACGCCTGTTCCACCATGTAAACACTTTCAAGTTGGTAAACTGGCGTGTGCTGCGATTATACAAATATTTATTAAATTAAACATTTTAAACTTACGGCTTTCTCCTCTGACATATGTTGTTCACCGATGAACAGATGGGAAACCCCACATATCTTGTCTCAAGGCGGGCTGGCCACAAAACTACACAGGGCCCCAGCGCCTGCCTTCACACCGAGCTGGCTGCTACAAGGAAAAATGGCCTCCGGTCTTTGTTTCAAGTGGCGTTTCCGGCGTGGCCAGGACCGTGCGGTTTTCACAGACCAAACTAAGTGCATTGGTTTGGCGCTGTGATATATATATATATATATATATATATATATATATATATATATATATATATATATATATATATATATATAAGAGAATGTTTGTTTGTTTGTTTGTGTGTCCTTTATGCGTTTCCAAACGGTCCATCCGATTGAGATGAAATTTTGAACGGATGTTGTTCTCACTTAGGCGGATCCAACTGAAATAGTTAGTTAGTTTAAAAACAGTTTTGTACATAATAAAACAACATTAAAAGGAAAGACTATAATTAAAATATTGCAATTAGACTTAACAACAAAAGTTATATCAAGGGACATTAGTTTTAGTAGTATTGCTATATTATGTAATTTAAATAATTGTTGTATCTTTCTTAATGTTTTATAAAATATTTAAAGAAGTTATCTACAGTCATATGCGTTATAAACAAAGTGATAAAAACTTTATGGCATCTTCAAAGTTTTCATGAAATAGTGCATCTATGTTAGATGCGTGAAAATTTTCTAACTCATTTTTTTATTTCTCTTCGACATCACATTAAATGTTTTATTCTTCTATTACTACACTGGATGATGTAATGTTTTTGGGCGGGGGGGGGGAGTGAGAAAGTTAGTTGCATATCCTTTGAATTGGCGGGGTTGGGGCCAATTAGTGAGGATGTTGACAGGGGAACAAAAATAGTGAAACAAAAATTTGGGACCCCCCCCCCCCCACCTTTCATATGTAAATATTTCAATGAGTAGACTGTTGACATATTACGAATATGTCACATACACACCCACATACAACGCTCTGTAAATACACGCACATAAATACTGAACACACAGGACGCATGTAACAACACGAACAATACAAACGTAATCACTACCCGTTCTGCAGCGTAAATATTATCACTACCAACCATTATTACTAGTATACACCTTCATCCCCCCTTTTCCCACCATTTTGATACTGTTGTCTTTGATGCTGCTGTCGCCCTCGCGGGATGGTTCCAACAATTTTACTGCCATTGTCATCATTACCGAGTGGTGGTGATGGTATTGGCGGTTTTGGAGCCGGTTGGTGAGAGGGTGGCAGGGGGAAAAGTAACGGTGTACTATCACAGTTGGTTTGGTTTGCAATGTTTCCTTACAACCATTTCCATTGTAAAAATGCTCCAATGAATAAAATGGTGTAAATTTGCACATATGTCACCTACACGTCCACATGCAACGCTCTGTAAAAACACGAACAACACATATTGCAACAAATTTAACACTCAATAAAAGGTGTTTTAAAAAAAAAACTCCTTTGAAATACGCCGCAGTCAACCCAGCATTTATTGGGTGTTACCTTCAGTAGTTTCAGGCTGCCCTTTTTAGTTATTGGAATGAAGATAGTTCTCTTCCAATATTTTGGCCATATACCATATTTCCATATCTTCTACTTCTACTATATATATATATATATATATATATATATATATATATATATATATATATATATATATATATATATATATATATATATTTGTTTGTTTCTTTGTGTGTCCTTTATGCGTTCCCGAATGGTCCATCTGATTGAGATGAAATTTTGTACAGATGTTGTTCTCACTCCCGCGGATCCAACTGAAATAGTTAGTTAGTTTAAAATCAATTTTATATAGATTTGTTTGTTTCTTTGTGTGTCCTTTATGCGTTACCGAACGGTCCATCCGATTGAGATGAAATTTTGTACAGATGTTGTTCTCACTCCCTCGGATCCAACTGATATAGTTAGTTAGTTTAAAATCAATTTTTAATTGTTACACGAAAGAAAAAGGCATTATGAGCTCCAGAAACAATGAGCAACGGGAACGGGAGCATCAGAAACAGACGAGCAACGGGAACGGGAACGGAAGTAGGGGCAGAACGCATACTCTGTGTGCTTAGAGAAATGTATTTAAATGTACAATAACTACTTATATGAATTAAATGAGACGCTCCCCGCCAGGTGCCTGGCGACGCCGGGCCGGGTCAGCTAGTATTCCAATAATAGACATATCGCGTGGTCTTGTTTTCGTTTATGTTCCAATACTAGATATATCGCAATGTCGTATTTCTGTTTATGTTTAAATAATAGAAATATTGCATTGTTTGTATTTGTGTATATTTCAATAATAGAAATATCACATTGTCTTGTTTTTGTTTATATTCAAATAATAGAAATATTGCACTGTGTTTGGATTTGTTTATATTCCAATATTATAAATATTGCATTTTGTTTTAATAGAAACATTTAAACATTGAGTACAATCCACTACTGGCAACGCTGATCGTATTCTGGTATAAACCTAAGGCCTTGTCCACGTCAATTTGGAAGCACTAGACTCGAGTTTCGGTCTCGCTTGAGCTCGTCAGCAGTACGCATCCTTGACTGGATCCGAAACTAAAACCGGATCACTGGCGTGTGTCGCGGGTGTGCAACCACTAAACCACGCGACACACGCTGGACGCAACCAAATTATCACACTAGAATATCGCAGCGTCACCCATCGTAGGCCATAGCTCAAAATTTGCCCGATCGCCGTGACTGACACCAGTCAATCGATGTGGCCCCGAATGATCAGGTCTTCTCGACTGGCAAGGCACACCAGGCCGCCTAAAGTCCAGCGAGCAATAATCAAATTGATTTATTTGGTTGTTTCCGGGATTTGAGATTTAAACATTGAGCACAACCCACTACTGGCAACGCTGATCGTATTCCGGCATGAACCTAAAGCCCTGTCAACGTCACTTTGGAAGTACTAAACTCGAGTTTCGCTCTTGTTTGAACTCGTCATCAGTGCACATCCTTGACTGGACTCGGGACCAAACCTGGATCACTAGCGTGTGACGCGGTTGTGCAACCACTAAACCACGCGGCACATGCTAGACGTAACCAATTATCACAATAGAAATATAGCGCTGTGTTTGCTTTTGTTACCGTTCATCCACAGACAAATCTACTGCTGGAGTGTCTTCGTTATTCAAATTCACTACGGGAAAATATTGTTTTGAATTTACCAAATCCCCATCTAATAGATATCCTTTGTCCTGTTTCCAGAGAAAGGTGGTGCAGAAGCTGGTCGTCAAACCGGATTTTAATCAAACGAGACTTGTCCTAAGGTTCTTCCCCTATCTCCAGTCCTCTGTAATATCTAGACAATTAGAATCACAGTGTCATATGCAGACGACATCCTGGTATAGTGGCAGAATAAAGGCACTAGACCGAGTTAGTGTCGCTCTGTAACTACAGCAATAAGTAGATCCGACCAACCCATCAACCCAGGTACAACCGTTAATCCATTCAAAACGATCGTAACATGTTCTCACTGAATAATTGTGTTATCAACATACGCGTGCCAATATTGAAACCATGAGGGCAGGATATGAAAAAAAAAAAACAGCTTCTATGAAATATTTCGACATGAGAAATTCAGAAATGCAAAGACCATATTAACCATGTCATAATCAAAGTTATTTGACAGTTATTTCTGCTATGACGTTTGAACAACAACTACTTGTGATGGCGTACCAGGAGCTGGTACTCTGTATAATAGAGTATGCCCTGTCTATCGTGGAAATAAGCACCACACTAACATTAGTTAGTTAGTCTTTCCTCTTGAGCCTAAGACGGCGCATAGGGCAGAAGTCATGGCTCTCCATGTCCGGCGATTCGCTGCAACCTCTTGTAGATGCTGGATGTTAACTAGGCCGTTGAATGAGCCCTCTTTGATGATGGTTCTACGTAGGGTCTCTCTTGGTCTTCCCCGTTTTCTTTTCCCTACTGGTGACCATTCTGAATACATGGCTGATGTAGTTCCAACGGCGTTTTCTTACCAACATAAACACTCTAAAATAAATAGATAATGAAGCCATGTAGGTCATCCTTGGATGTACCTTGTCGAGCCATGGGATAACTGCTGGACTGACCGTCTTTGGATTTCAAAGTACATCTAGCTAGAGCATGAGATTATTTCAGCTTGAAAACCGATATTACACCTAAAGGAAATTGGCTGAGAAAGGACATATCATAGACTGGACATGCTGAAGAAGCCATCACGCATATGACAGACATCAGCTTGTCAGTCTTGGAAGGGAGAGGGTACCATTGTTAGCACATGCCCCTGCTACTATGCATGTTCATATCACTCTTGACAGAAGTCACAGAGAGGAAGATCTTGCTGCAGTTAGCATTGAGTTCACAGCGCTAATAGATAAACACATCGGAGACTATGATGTAGTGCTGTTCACATATGGCTCTGTGGTCAGGGGCAAGCAGAGTGTAAGGACATTCTCAGCAAGCTCGAGACTCTGTCAAGGAGGCAAGTGGTGCCTTTACTGTGACAGAAAGTAACCGCAAAATAGAAATTGTGGTAGTAACCATGCCCCGAATAGGCTTGGTTCACAGAAGTGCCTCGGCTTCTGGTCCAACATGAAAGTAGGCGGTTGAGTTGTTAAGGCCTCTAGTATGTTTATGCTTGTGGCTACGGTTTGCTTGCGCAATTCTTCATGTTGGACTGGTAGTGCATGTTTCCGTCGTCTAGCTACTGAGTTAAGTGCGTGGAGCGACACTATGAGCTGTTAATTTCTTGTGGAGTGTGTTTACATCTGCTAGAGGTTGTTTATATCGTGAACTGCATGTTAAGAAAAATGGTGGCCCGTCGGTTGGTGAACTAAGTGGATTTGCCTTATGCAGTAATGTGTGGCTGCTGGTTTTCTAGTGACTGCCGCTTCCATCGACGATGAACTGTTTTTCGTGGCGGATTTTTATGTTGGCATTCTGGCAGTGGCCTTATGCATAGTATGTCTATACGGACTGTTGCTTCGTTGAGACTCCTGTTTGTTCCACTTTTCATATGGAGCAGTGAGGAGCATTTTGTGTGATATTTGCTGGTACATTAACGGAGCATTATGGGTATGACCCGTTGCCGTGAAGTTGGAACTAACTAACTAACTAACTAACTAACTAACTAACTAACTAACTAACTAATTAACTAACTAACTAACTAACTAACTAACCAACTAACTAACTAACTAACTAACTAACTAACTAACTAACCAACCAACCAACTAACTAACTAACTAACTAACTAACTAAATAACTAAATAACTAAATAACTAACTAACTAATTAACTAACTAACTAACTAACTAACTAACTACCTACCTACCTACCTACCTGACTGACTGACTAACTGACTGACTGACTGACTTACTGACTGACTGACTGACTGGCTGACTGGCTGACTGACTGACTGACTGACTGACTGACTAACAAACAAAGGTACTCACACGCATTTAAACTGAGCTATTCAATAAGCATGCTAAAGAAAGTCAATACTAATTATATTGACCTTATAATTAATTTTATTTATGTTTGCCGTCTCAAATATTGAGTACTAACAGATTAACACACCATTAATATTCGTTGGTTTGCCAATTTAGTCCTGCCTGCGACGGAGACTGTTTTAGTCGATAAATCCAATTTTTATCTTCTTGTTTATTTCATAAGATTGTTAATCACCAATTACTGTATGCTTTCAATTAGATTGTTTTATCCCTTTGCAAGCATCTTTCCGTGTAGCTATAATGATTATAATCCTATAATTATTCAACACACTGCACCGCATTCAAATAACTCAGGGGTATCGACTCAACTAAGAGCCACACCAATGCTCTTAAGGAAAAGAGCGGAGAAGACATTATACAAGCTGAGTGTTTACAAACTGCAGAGTACTTCAATGTGCCCAATCACGCGATGAGAGCAAAGCAAATTCCAGACACGGATCTCGATATGAACTGTTCTGTTTCAGTTGTAGCTTGCGGGACACTAAGCAACAGGGGGTAGGGCCCACGCATCGAGTTATAAGAAACAAGCCAAATAGAAATGTCACAAAAACTACTTTAATAATTCATTTGCATCGAAAGTGCGGACCGATATACTTACACCGTATATGCTGTTTGCGTCTTCTTTCATTGTCTGTTTGTAAAGTGCAAATCCAGAGTAGGTAGTCACAGTGAAACACAGATCGTGCTAGATAAATAGTTGAACCATCACTGGTTGATGGTAAAATAGTATTTGTGATATGATTTTTCTGTCCCACTGTCTGTCTGTATGGCCGTCTGTCTATCTGTCTGTCGATCTGCTGGCCGTCGGTCTGTCTGTCCGTCTCTTTCTTTGTCTGTCTGTTTGCTGACCGCTTGCTTAACTGCCCACCAAGCATATCTGTCTGTATGTCTGTCTATTTATCTGAGTGTCTGCCTGCTCGCCCGTCCGTCTGTTTGCTGACAGCTTGTCACCCAAGTATGTATGTATGCCTGTCTGTCTGTCTTACCATACGGTTGTCAACTTGTCAGAATGCTTCAGCAGGACATTTATCCACCTGTCCGTTTGTCTGTTAGTCTCTCAGTCTGCTTGGCTGTCCATCCGTCCATCTGTCAGTCCGTCTTTCTGTCTGCTTGTCTTGTCCACACCAAACAAACAAAACGCACCCCAGTTTCTGCAATCCTTTGGTATCAAACTATATCTGTCTGTCACTATTATGAAACGTGACGTATCCAATACCGCATAAGGATTTGTTTTCTCTGCAGACTGATTGCCAGAAAATACCGTGGAAGTTCTGGCCGGGATATTTTCACAAGACTAAACAGAACCGAATCATCGAATACCAGTGAAATTTCAAATCTGTCGTGCTCTTCATGTTATGACACATTGTCATTATGGTTTCAATTACCGAGCGAAGCACCAGTCAATATATGGGTATTATTCCAGCGGTCGCCTTCACATACCCTGTGATCATTTTCTCGATGAGCCTTTGCTTCAGAGCCACACTGGTCAAATACATGCGAGTGTCAAGGACGGAGCAGATGACCACTGTGTGTGCAGACAAATGCAATACCGCATTGACCACTGTTTTATTGATTATTTGTTTATACAGTACAAATGCATTGTTGTACATATCTATTGTTTATTAAACTGCATTGTTGCAATTTCTATTTGTTTATACAACTACATTGTTGTAATTTCTATTTGTTTATACAACTACATTCTTGTAATTTTAATTTGTTTATACAACTGCATTATTGTACATTTCTATTTGTTTATATAACTGCATTGTTGTAGATTTATATTTTTTTAAATAAAGTTCCATTGTTGTAATTTCAGTTTGTTTATATAACTATATTGTTGTGCATTTCTATTTGTTTATATAACTGCATTGTTGCATATTTATATATATATTTTTTTATACAAATGTCTATTTGTTTATACAGCTGCATTGTTGAACAAATCTATTTGTTTATACAAATTCATATTTGTACATATTTGTTTATACAACTACTCTATTGCTTATTTCTATTTCTTTATACAATTACACTGTTGCCGATTTCTATTTGTTTGTATAGCTACATTCACAGTAATGAAAAAGAGAAGACCCTAGGTAAAACTATCCCACTGGTTTAGCGTTCTCACAAATCCTTTGCAATTAATCAAAACACTTGGTACACATACTAGTTATTTCTTCTTCTGTCTTCCATGTTCCAATTAAACAGGGCTTTGGTTCCGTTTTCTTGTGTGTATATTAACTTCAGTTAATTATGGACATGTCATTAGATGCTTCCATCTCCCTTGGAATAAAATCGTTGTCGTACAACGACCTATTGTATCAGTTGTCTGTCATTTACAGTGGATACAGAAACAAGACCAATACAGACATTCTACCAAATCTGACTACAGAGGAAAGCTGGCAAGTAAACTGCGGCAAGTCTCGGAAACTGAAACATTTGGATCATATTACATGTCACAGTAGTTAGAAAAGAACGCTGACGAAAGGGGTGGTTCTTAGAAAAAGAGGCGGACGTCGACCAGCAATAACATCGATATGGGGCATTGCGGATACCTGGGGAAAGATGGTGCCAGAGGTAGGGGAACGGCAAGGGATTGAACATACATTGAAAGAAAGAGATTTTGCTTGGCCGGGATGAGAGCAACGTTCTGCAAAGGAGCTGCTACCTGCAGAAACCCAGGAAGATGAGGTCGGAGCACGTATGGGAATGTACCGAAGTGCTGTAATGTCGGTTCTTGACTCATGAGTCTAAAGCTTAATGCGCCACTGGCTAGTCGCTAGACTGGCTTACTGGGCATCTCATCTCATCCCATCTCATCTAATCTCATTTCATCTCATCTCAACCCATCTCATCTCATCCCATCTCATCTTGTTACTATTGTACCTTTCGGTGTCCAGGTGAAGCATAAACTGTAATTCCCTCTGTCCATCGGTTACATGGTCGGTCTCTTCTTCTGGTTCCATTTGGTCTGTACATCATTTTTTGCTGAGCATTTCACGTGCTTATGTCTCAATATAGTCTGCTTCAGTTGAACTGTTGTGTAACTGTCTTTAACTCTTTTAAGTCTCGTTTTTCAGTCATAAATTAACTCTATCTAGATACCTGACAACATCGTTGGATCTCTTTGGAACACATGGTATTGGAAATGAAAACAAAGCAACAGTGTCTTACATATGACAAACTTTGCCATGTGTCTGAAATACAGTTTACTTGATATGCAAAACAGTGTCCAGGATATGAAAAATCAGCGTCCTGGGAATGAAAAAAAAAATGTTCTGGGTGTGAAAAACTGTGTTCTGTATGCTATTCTCAACTGTAATTGAACCCGACACATTTGGAATTAGTGAACAATCCCCATCTCTACGGAATATCAATCTAATTTCATCCCTAAATTGTCCCAGAAAACCAGAGTCTGGGAGCCATTTATTTAAAATTCTCCAAAGTCCTTTATGAAGACATGGAAACATTCAACGTATTCAACAGGACCAGACTTGTGTTTCCGTTTAAGTGCGAGGAATATAACGTTAGGCTGGAATTTACAATTGTCACGCTACGTGTCTTTTGCATATATTTGTCAACGCCGACCTTATACAGATGTAGGACTCATGTATTTCTCTTTCCGCCCTTGTGCGTTGTTTATTTCAGTTATAAATACATGTGATTTCAACTGTTACAATTATAACTATCTGGGGTAGAACTGATTCAAGCAAAGCTTACATTATAAATGGTGGTCGGTAGTCGGTAGTCGTACTATTTCAGTTTCGTAGAGACCGGTGGCCCCACAACTGCTCCGTTTATGTGCCAGCGAAAACCACAGGAAATGCACACAGTTGGCTCACATGAACTCGTGAAGGAAACACGCTGTCCTAACCATGAAAATGCAGCTCATTGTCGGAGGAGACGACCATATGAGCAATACCATAGCAACTTGCACACGCATTGTGGCATAAGGCCAATCTCCAAAGTGCCGGCAGATAGCCGTCCGCCATTTTCAGATATTTACACTTCAATCAATCAATCAATCATGTGCTATGCCGGAAAGCGTGGGCGGTCATGACTCGCCATTTCACTCGATCATCAGAGTCGAGGATCAGCTCAGTGTTCCTGTCTCGACCATGCCATGAGGCCAAGTCATCCAGGTATTTACTTCTCGGTCTTCCCCTTGGTTTGTTCCCTTCGATCTTGCCAGTTGTCACTAAGTTATCCAATCCATTTCTTCTCATAAACGGCGCTCATCTGTCTGTTGTCGTCGGGATCCCACACTAATTTGGCATGTCATCGGGGACTTTCCCAGTTATAAATAGACTGAGGGAAGCCGATAGGAATTTTCCATCTAGAATCATCTCGAATCACCGGGATTTGACTGTACCGGGTTGCCGGGTGTTTCAGCAAATTCCCGTGCAGAGAGATATAGAAATTCTAGGCGGGGAATGAATGTTGTCCGAGAAGTTGACTTTTCTCAATAAGCTCTCATTTCTCGTGCGCATGAGTTTGCACGTTGGGGAAATGCGGCTAGAATAGGCATTCACTTCCTGACTCTCACGGAGAGAAGACGCAGGGCTCTGTTAAGCCATTTGTATAGCGTCTCACCTCAACCAAGTTGCGGCTGACTGTTATCACATGAGGCAGATGTGCCCTTGAACAGTTCTGGTAGCTGACTGGAAGCTGGTTCTACTTATTCAGGTATCTACTTGGTTAATTAATTTAACTTTGTAATTGTTCACAAAACGCAATCGTTCTAACCTCATTAAATATGCGGGTGTCTTTGCATCACTAGTGAGAAACCGATCGATAACGTCGCTGACAACTAGACCGTGTGTTGCGTTTGTTGACAAGCGTGTGTAGTTGAGTTACCGGCTTGAAATGTAGGCCTGTGATGTTGGCGATTTGTGTTAAACTGGTATTTACCATGTGTGGCCAATCGTTGCATATACTATGTGCTGTGTTATAATAGGACATAGTTAATAGTGCATGATATGAACCTAGACTTATGTCAGTCCGTAGCTGAAGCTAGAAGGAACTGTTAGATAGCAAGGTAAGGTGGTAGGTGGAGATTCAGACAGTGTTGTGCATAGCCACTAAGTAAAGAGAGAACCTAGTGCTTTACCACAGTGAATGATGTAACTATTATGTAATAATGTAATAGTGAATTCATTGTGTGGGACACTGGAATTCTGTGAGAAGGTAAGTCTTCATTGATGATGATGATGATGATATATATATATATATATATATATATATATATATATATATATATATATATATATATGATGTGTCATGATGTATATATATATATATATATTAGGTCATGTTATGTGATACTTCTTGGAGCGATACCGAACGCCGAGTGGTTCGACGCGTGATCACAATGCAGACCCTCGCGAGGTCAACGTGCATTCTAAATTCTTGTCTTTACTGTCCTTTTATTTCCTGCTTGCCCCAGTGCGAATGAGTGCTGAGGTGCTAGTGGTATGGAAGGACAAAAGGAGGTTGCATGAGACACGGGAACATATGGGATATGGGATTTGGAAAGCAAGTTATGAAAGTATGGTGCTGGCAGACCAGGCCAGCTATGAAGTTCGGTCCAGGCCAAGGCTAATCCACTTGGAAGGGCAGAGCTGGAACATAACCCTTGGAACATGTGGGGAACATGTTTTACCCAGAAGGCTTCTTGACTCTAGGGAAGAGTCTGATAAGCAGAGTTTTGCTAGAGGATGGGCAGGAGGTCCCACCAGCATAACGGTGTGTGTAAATACTTGATGTGATCATGTATTATTCCTATATCCCGAGGGATGGTACAGTGAACAGTATTATGGTTATTATTGAACATGTCCAATGTAAGGAACGAGTCCAGGGACTCTTCACCTTAATGTTTAGTTCTGTTAAATTTAGAACTATGATAACTGATTACTATAACTAGTGACGTTAGCGACAACTGGTAGATGATTAGAGATAGGTGAGACATACGATCAGACTCGTCATTCTGATTACTTACTCTATTTGACGGGCTGTTCTTTGTGGCCAACTGACATTGACAGAAACCCATGCTTTACTACTCTAAATATAGAGATAATGCTTTAGTTATTTGCATAACTAAGTAGCATGACTGAGGGTTGAGTAGTCAGTGGTAGGATGCATGTGGACCAATGTTTGGGCTAGAATACTCTCACCGATCGCTCTTCCTTTCAGGAGTTGCCTGTTGAGGAACCAGTCGACTACACTTGTTGTCTGCCTGAAACCACTTCGTGTACCACAGCGAAGGGTAGAATTCTTTACTTACCTCGATTGACTAAACCACACCATGTGACAGGGTGCATCATCATGAGTGAAGGTTATCATCAAGTGATTTCGGTGCCCTGAAAGTGCACATGTGAGATGTGATGGTTTGTGTGGTTTTTCTGACTTAGATACTCTATTTCAGCGAGGAGAAGTTCAGCCACCTGAGCAATCATGCTCAATGATACGAGACACCAGACTGTACACAGTCTATTGTGGTTCCGCCTAAACGTCGGAAAGATTGATCTAGAAACTTGTACTGTTCGTACGCCAGCTTTAGTGGCAGGTCATGAGACCTACACTAGCTTACGTATATAGACTAATGGCAAGTGTTATAAGGTGTAAGGGATAACTAATTATTGTCCAGTCTGAACAGTGTTGTCTCCATATGAAATAGATGTGTGATTCTAATGTTGTACTTAGAGTAGGAAGACTTTGAATTGTTTTCTTGTAGGACTCTAGTATCAGCAGAACTATCTGATTACCCAACCAGGGGTAATGTACTATGATTTAGGGACCATTAGATTGGTCAGTGGCTTATTACCCAACCAGGAGTAATGTACTACGACTTAGGGACCATTGGATTGGTCATTGGCTATTACCCAACCAGGGGTACTTGATACTAATGAGGGACCATTAGATTGGTCATTGGCTACAGACATTCATTGAAGTCAAGAGTAACTGGGGTCAAGTCCAGGAGGATTGTCTCCCAGCCAGGCTGTTTACAGAGAACTGTGTATTAACTTAGCAGTGACTCATTAGGAAGTGATGAAGTTGCAGTTCGTCCAGTTGAGTGAGGTCCAGGGGTAACTCTCTTGTTGTCGATCCAAGCTTTGGAGACGGAGTGGTCTCCAAGGTTCTAGTCATCTCACTGGAAGGAAGCCGGGTGAGTGGCGGACCGACTGGACGGGACATCTGCATCCAATCTACTTCTCAGCCTTATGATGAAGTAACCATATCTCTGATTCTGTCTCTACTCTATCCTCTATTTGTGTAAATAGATTATTATATCAGGGTGTTCATTTCAGTTCTATATTCTCAAGGGTAGAATAAACTTTGTGTATGTTGACTTACTCTTTGTATAATGATTGAGTGTGGTCTCGGACGATGCCTCAGTGTTCATTGTTCCACGGGAGTAGGTAATTAGTGGGGGTCTAGAATCTGGAGGGGTTTGTAGACATACTTAACTAATACGAGGTCAACCACAGAGTAAACAGTGTATCTACCTGTCCAACCCCTGGGGTTAGAATACACGGGAGTGCTAGAGACACCTCGGGGGTGGTTAACTCTCACTATCCAAGGCGATCTTGTCACACATGTCCAAAACATTTTGACTGTCTACGTCTAATTTTTCTAATCAGTTTACGAATTTCATTTGACTCCTGTAGTATTTGGTCATTGGTTTTTCTGTCTGTGCGTGGTATTCTTTGCATTTTCCTCAGAAACAACATTTCTGCAGCCATCAGATGTTTTTTCGGCTTGACTGCTCATTGTCCAAGTTTCACATCCATACAAAAGAACAGGCTCTATGTAGCACCTCTACACTCTTTTTCTCGTTTCAATTGACATCTTTTTAATGGTCAGTATGTTTTTCATCTTGCTAAAGGCTACTTTCGCCATGGCGATTCTTGTTCTAATCTCTTCAAGGCATCTCCCATCAGATGTTATGACTGTTCCGAGATAATTGTACCGATTCACTTGTTGAAGAATATTCCCATTTACTTGTATGTACATTGTGGTATTTCGTTCTGCATAGTGACGACCATAATCTGTGTCTTTTTACAATTGAATTCTAATCCCAGTGGTTCACTACATTTACACTTCACGGAACAGCAAACGTGTGCACACATAATACGCACTCCAAAAGAGATCTACAGTTTAAAGTGTCGCACTAAGCACTCCACTCTTTAGCTGGGAGACGAAACCGGATCCTACAAGTTCAAACGTGGGGACAATGCACTAGCAAAACCGTGCCTGTAGGCAAAACATCCTCCAGGTCTTATTGACCCCACCTGCCTAGTCGTCATGTTCGTATGGTAGTCTCAATTATAAATGGTTGTAATAAAAATTTTCTGTCGGAGGTGTTTAAATGGCTTGCTGTGTGGTAAGCTAAGTACAATATCTGTGGTAAGATGTACAATGAGCTGTTGTGTGGTCAATACATCATTGTCATCTGTGAAAGGGCGTACAATGTGCGAATGTAAAGTAAACGTAGCACACTTCATCTATACGAGGTGGTACAATGTGCGATTATGTGATAAAAATGGCAGCTTCATCTATAGGAGTGGGTACACTGTGCCGATGTGTCGAAAACACGGAAAACTAATCTATGGGAGGGATTACAATGTGCGGATGCTTGGAAAATATGGCACACGTCGTCAATGTCAGATGGATTATTGAACAGGTGTGTGGTAAATACGGCACAACCAATTATATCAGGTGATTTAATGAATGGATGTGTGGTAAAATGGCACAGCCATCTATGTGAGGTGATTTAATGAACAGGTGTATGGCAAAAATAGCACAATCATCTATGTCAGGTGATTTAATAAATGGGTGTGTGGTAAAATGGCACATCCATCTATGTCAGATGTTACAATGTGCGGATATGAAGTAAACACGGCACAATAATCTATGTCAGGTGGTAAAATGTGCAAATATATGGTAAATATACAATAATCTATGTCAGGTGGTAAAATGTATAGATGTGTGGCCAATATGGCACAATAATCTATGTCAGGTGGTACAATGCGCAAATGTGTGATAAATATGGCACAATAATCTATGTCAGGTGGTACAATGTATAGATGTGTGGCCAATATGGCACAATAATCTATGTCAGGTGGTAAAATGTATAGATGTGTGGCCAATATGACACAATAATCTATGTCAGGTGGTACAATGTATAGACGTATGGCCAATGTGACACAATAATCTATGTCAGGTGGTAAAATGTATAGATGTGTGTCCAATATGGCACAATAATCTATGTCAGGTGGTACAATGCGCAAATGTGTGATAAATATGGCACAATAATCTATGTCAGGTGGTACAATGTATAGATGTGTGGCCAATATGGCACAATAATCTATGTCAGGTGGTAAAATGTATAGATGTGTGTCCAATATGACACAATAATCTATGTCAGGTGGTACAATGTATAGACGTATGGCCAATGTGACACAATAATCTATGTCAGGTGGTAAAATGTATAGATGTGTGGCAAATATGGCACAATAATCTATGTCAGGTGGTACAATGAGCCATGATATGGTAAACATGGGAGTCGTCTATATCAGGCTGTACAAATGAGCGGACGTATGGTAAACATGACATATTCTGTGCAGGATTATTAGTTCGCTGTTCCAACTTCACGGCAACGGGTCGTCCCTATTATGCTCCATTTCAGTGCAAGTGAATATCACACAAAATCCCCCTCTGGGCCCAAAGTGAAAAGTGGAAAAGACTGGAGTATCGGCAAGCCAACAACCCGCACATGTACACTGTGCATAATGCCGTCGCCAGAATGCCAATACAAAAGTCCTTCATGAAAAATACAGTTCATCTTCGATGGAAATGGCAGTCACCAGAAAGACTTAATTGACCCGGGTTTTATCCCATATGGCTCGGTCTCTTTCCACAGGGCGACACGCCGAAAGCGCCGCATAAAGAACGAACTCCGTAGGTTTCATGAAAAATGCACCCATGAACCGAAAAGGCCAACCAGTAAATTCAGCAACAGTTGGTCGCCATCGTTCCGAACATGCAGTTCACGCTCCAAACTACCGCGTACAGATGTAAAAGCATTTCACACGAAATTTACAGCTCACATTGTCGCGCCACTCACTCACACAGTAGCAGGGAGAAGGAACCATGCACTACCAGTCCAACATAAGGAAAATGCGAATGCAAACTGTAGCCACAAGCGTAAACACTCCAGAGGTCTTAATGGTTTGAATGCCTATCCGCCATGTTGGGGACTGGAAGTCTGCAGGATTACTGTGGCACCGCAAAAAACTATCGCTTCGACTCTGGCGATCGTGCAAGATGGCTATACATGACCGCTCACGCTTATCGGCGTGGAAAATGATGACGATGACAGCGCATTTATAAGTTTACTTTGTTGTAAATTGTATTTGATATTTTCTAATTTACTGAGAATGTAAGTATTTTCCCTTGTCATCGCTAAGAACCTAATAACCCATTACTTGTTGTCTTCTTGATTGTCTTGTGTTTTTCTCTCAGAGGTTGGTTACTGTTTTGGACATAAGATAGCATGTTGTTTTGAGATCCATAAGGTCGCCATACATTGCGTGTTTTATAGTTACATAATTTGTCAGCTGCATTCTTAGACAACTGATAGAAAAATTAATCGAATTTAATTATTTAATGGCTACTTAGCCTTTTTAGACCAAGAAATGGCAATTGATATAATGAATAAAAACAAGCCGACAACAAGTGTTCAGTGCAAAACATGTCCCACATGGTGTGTTTACATGTTTAGCAGTTTGCTCCAAGTGTTCAATGCAAAACATGTCCCACATTATGTGTTTATACGTGTGCAGTTTGCTCGAAGTGGTGAATCCAACACTTGTCTCACGTGGTGTGTTTATACGTTAGAATTTTGCTCAAAGTTTTCAATATACAGCATGCAGGGCGAAGCGTTACCTTCTTGATTTTCCAACCATTGAAGACAGAATACAAATTTTCAGAGCACGTGCCTACCTTAGAGTTAACGCAAACACACAACATCCACTGCATAGTGAAATTATGAAGGTGAAGGGCAGCAGATTAAAAAGAGGTAAGTCGTGGATGGGTTAAGCCGAAGACATTCTTCAACAGGTGTGTTCACTTGAGGACTTAGAACCTGGCGAGGAGTGTGTACAAGTGCCAACAGATTTCTGTACGTTTTTTTTTTTTTTTCTGTTTGAATCCAACTAGACAGAAAATGCAATAAGAAAATCCGGCTGCTGTGGAGGCGGAAGTACAAGCGTTGATTTTCGAGAATTCGTTAGACGGTGATGCTGTCATCTACACAGATGGGTCGGTCGTCCGACATGTGAGAAGCTCATTGGCCTTTACGGCTCAGGCCGGAGGGAGAATTATGAAGGAGGACTCTGGTGCTTTTGTTGAGACTACAAGTAGCCTGACTATGGAAGTCATGGCAGTAAGTAAAGCAATAACATGGCTCGAGACACAGACATTCACTAGGGCATGTTTTCTTAGCGACTCAATGAGCATGCTCAAGAGGATAGAAATGGGGTGAATCCGAAGAGAGTGGTTGCTGTCTCTGGAGCGGGCTCGGCTGGCAAAGATTAGCTTCATCTTCGTGCCGGGGTATGTGGGAGTACAAGGAAATGAAAGGGCTGACAAGCTCGCAGGTAAGGCTACTGTGGAGGGCTGGCGCGGAATGGACCAGGTTGACATTCTGAATGCTCTACGAGAAGTAAGACTTTTGCGAGAACCAAGTGATGACTGTGAATCTACAACCATGGCCAGACTGCGTGAACAGCAAATTAAAAGAGATGTGGCCAAACAAGAACACTGCGCAGGAAGCCAAAGAAGATTGATAAACCAACACATAACTGGTGTCGTTAGCCGCTAGACGCTGCGGGATTTGCTGAGGAGGAGATCCGAGCACTTATGGACTGAATGGTTCGATGTGCAATGAGGATGATCTGTCGTCTAACTAACTAACTAACTCCAAGTGTTCAATAGAACACATGTCCCACGCGGTGTGTCTATACGTGTGCAGTTTGTTCCAAGTGTTCAATACAACACATGTTCCACGTGCTGTGTCTATACGTGTGCAGTTTGCTCCAAGTGTTCAATACAAGACATTTCCCACGTGCTGTGTCTTTACGTGTGCAGTGTGCGCCAAGTGTTCAATACAAGACATTTCCCACGTGCTGTGTCTATACGTGTGCAGTTTGCGCCAAGCATTCAGTGAGTCAACCTGGTATTAACTGATATAGTGTCGAAGGATAATATATCGCCACATTGACCTCCCATGTGGACAGAGGGACGATATATCGCCATACTATATCGTCGTGTCATTTGATTTATTTAGTGGCGTCTTACGCAATGTCAATGGCCATTTGTATTATAATACTTGTTCATATGATTGCGTACCATGTGTGGTCCAAACCTGCTTTTAGTTTGCCATTAAATCAGTTAATTTCTTGGTTTGTTTCTAACATCACTTTCCTGTTCTATGGCAACACATCCTTTCTCAGTCCAATCATTAGCGACTTCAAGTGCCCAGCAATGTGACTAGTCACTGTTCCGAGTGTGAGTGTCTAGGCATAAAATGGAAAATGAATCTAACATATAGGCTGTAATTATTGTTCTATATAGGAATGATTTGAGAAAGAAATAGTTCATAAATCACAAGGTTTAGGTTCCACTCATTCAGTGAGTTCATAACATGACCGGGTGTCAGGTCATGTTCTCTCTTCTGCCTGGACAAAAACACAAGTTTCCTACTGAACTTTTAAATGGCGGCTTGGCATTTTGAATTCTAGCAAATTGCTCAGCGGAACATTCTGTGCGAGTACATGTGTGCGAGTCTGTGTGTGAATAATTCACGAGCAAGAAATGAGGCGATGCCTACAAGACCCAGGAATCGCTCACCGTGTAAGAAAATACACTTATAGACAAGAGAAAGAAACGGTACCGTTTAGTCAAGCCGGTTATTAAAGTGGTCCTCTCTATGCATAAGTAATGCAGTTGTACAGAATGAAATCCAGCGGGATCCGCTGAAGAAGAAATAGGCAGTCATCGCCAGGGATTTCATTATTTTCTTATATGTCCAATGTTGATTGATGCTGAGCGGTATTTTTGTTATTCATGATGCATGTGGTGGTTTTGCTTGGCGTAGAAAGCTGTTCTCGTTATGGTCAGTTCTAAACTTCTCTAAAGATTCGGTCTTTGTTTTCAATACTGTGCAGCTTAATTAAAACTATGAACTGAGGCGAATAAGTCGTGTCGTATTAATGGAAGCAATGCAAAACACAAGCAATAATGACAACAATGGGCGCATAATCGGTAGCCAAAACATAACTACTACTACTACTACTACTACTACTACTACTACTACTACTACTACTACTACTACTACTACTACTACTACTACTACTACTACTGCTACTGCTACTGCTACTACTACTACTACTACTACTACTACTACTACTACTACTACTACTATTACTACTACTACTACTACTACTACTACTACTACTACTACAATAACTACTTCTACTGTTACTCCAGGTACTACTACTACTACTACTACTACTACTACTACTACTACTACTACTACTACTACTACTACTACTACTACTACTACTACTACTACTGTTAACCGCTGGTGCTACTACTACTACTACTACTACTACTACTACTACTACTACTACTACTGCTGCTGCTGCTGCTACTACTACTACTACTACTACTGCTACGTCTACTACTACTAATACTACTACTACTACTACTACTACTACTACTACTACTACTACTACTACTACTACTACTACTACTACTACTACTACTACGTCTACTACTACTACTACTGCTACTACAACTACTACTACTACTACTACTACTATTACTACTACTACTCCTGCTGCTGCTGCTGCCATTGGTGTGCTGTGTCTAAAATTTTGGTTGCCAAGACCAAAAGCTTATTAACATTTTTAACATACTGTCTAATGTTATAGGGAACCCATGTCACCAGAGGTCCACTTGCCACCGGGCAAGATGACACCTGGACTTGTCCGCCGCTGACTACCACTACGGCTAATGAAATTTGAACTTAAAATGGTCCCCTGCGTAATCTAATCATCCCAGATTAGGAAACCACGCATTATTGTGTGTTCTGAGCATATCTGTAAGATAACCCAAAAAGAAACACTTTAAAAAAATGTGTTCCAGATTGTTAAACAACAACATAATATTTCCTTTATGCAACAGTTTAGCAGCGAGTTTTGTTCTTCTTGTATAATCTCGAAAAGGCATTTGATAGAGTAGATAGAAACAAGCTGTGGGAAAGCCTTAAACAATATGGAGTGAGTACACATCTAACAAACAAAAAATATGTAGAAGTTTACAACAGTGAATGCATAGTGAGAGCAACTGGAGGACACTCAGAACCCTTCATCATAAGATCTGGAGTACGACAAGGTTGTATCCTGTCCCCTCTCTTGTTCATAACATATATAGACAATGTATGTAAAGAAACCAGCCAAACAGAAAAGGAACACCGCATGACGAGAACACGGAAGAAGAACCATCTGCAAATCTAACCATTAGAAAGCTCCTGTTTGCTGACGACCAAGCACTAATAGCAAATTCAGAAGCTGAATTACAAGACCACATGAATAGTCTAAATGAAATGTGTAAGGAACATAACATGAAAATTAGCACAAGTAAAACAGAGGTAATGACTGTAACTAAAGAAGAAAAAGCAACAACGATTCAGCTAAACGAACATCCCTTGAAACAAGTAAAGAGTATCAAGTACCTAGGAAGTATAATATCATCAAATAGAAAATCAGAAGACGAGATCGAAAATAGCTGCAATAAGGCACACCAACTCATTAGACTAATGACACAAATACTAAAGAACAAACATGTATCAATAACTACTAAGAAAGCACTTTAGAACACCATCTTCCTACCAAACCCTATGTTACCAATGCCAAACCTGGACAATGACAGAAAAAGAGAAACGAAAATTCACAGCAACAGAAATGAGATTCCTGAGAAGAATGCTCAATGTATCAAGAAGAGATAAGATCAGAAATGAAGAAATCGGGACTAAAGTGGGGGTTATAGCTGCACTAGATTTTATTAGAAGGCAGCAAGTTAAATGGTTTGGCCATGCAAGTAGGTTACCAACTAGCGGTATACCACAAAAAAGCAATGCTGTACAGACCAGAGGGAAGCAGAGGTAGAGGCCGACCACGTAAACGATGGATGCAGGGAATAACAGAGTCCATGGGAATATCGATACTTGAAGCCCATAAGCGGGCACTCTCCCGCTGTTTATACTTCATCTCGACACCGAAAGGTACAAGAGGAACAAGATAAGATGAGATGTATAATCTTGACGTGATGATTGTGTAAACATTACGTAAACATAACATTTGATGGGAGATACCTTGAAGAGATTAGAATAAGAATCGCCATGGCCATGGGCGAAGGTAGCCTTTTGCAAGATGAAAAACATAATAACAATTAAAATGATATAATTTGAAACGAGAAAAAGTGTTGAGGTGCTACACAGAAACTCTACTTTTGTATGGATGTGGACATGGTGACAACCATATATATATATTTTTGACAGGCACTGATTATATATGAACGTCAAGGACTCACTAATAATTGGTGCAGCACAGCGAAGAATTTTATTACTGATACCATCTAGGCCTTCTGAATTTGTTGCTTATATATATATCCCTAGGTGGTAGCGACTTTCTCCGTAATCCCGTATACTCTCGTGAGTAACGTGACGACGGCGAGAAACGGTAGCGGTTCTAACCGCGTCGGTAACTTAGGGGTATGTGAGCCGGTCGCTCAGAAAGCAATGGCAAACTACTGAGCGTAATCTTGCCAAGAAATCAACAATCAGCTGAAAGATGCTGATGTTGACAGCGATGTCCTGTAAAGGATATGCAAACATTTAATTTAACATATATATATATATATATATATATATATATATATATATATATATATGTGTGTGTGTATGTGCGCGCGTGTGTGTGTGCATGCGTGCGCGCGCGTGCGTGCGCGTGCGTGTGTATACGGTGATTTTGTCTTTGAAAGTGTAAAGAATTAAAACAATGGAAAACCCTCTCAGCCACAAGTTCTCAAATTCCGAATCTACATTTACTTCCGCACAGCCGTTTCGTACTTCCACTGGGTCTAGATATTCAAATGCATTTTATCAGCTTTCCTCGTGCCTCCTGTGACATCGCCAGCGCTAACAATAACCAGTTCGGGTCTGTAAAGAAGATTAGTTAAAAAAAATAACACTTGTTGAGTTGCCTCTCCAGTAAATGGAGCTAGAAAATGAAGCGTCCAGACTTTTGAGACTGTCCAGCTGACCTAATTTTCAAGGTTAGATTTTCCGAGCACGTTCTTCTCAAAGACAATTGTGGTGATTGTAGTCTGAACGTTGGAGAAATTAGTCGGCTGGTTTCGTTCGTGGAAAGATCTGTGGCGTTGTTATTAGAGAAAAGCGAGAAGGTTCGTTTAGCCTGAAGCTTGGGAAATGGTCAGCACTGGCTGTTGTTCTTGTCAGGATGAATTAGCTTCCAGCGCCACCTGATGCCAGCTTGGCTTGCACGAAGCGATTGCTGGTGTATTATATATTCCCATGGAAGCGAATGTGGAACGAGGGTGTGGAGTGATATGACTATGCATATACTAGGTCACTGAATTATAGTAAGATATAGCAAGTCCATTTCCACGCGTTTTTTTCTTTCCTTAGAAATGAAATATTCCATTTCTTGTGTGTGTGTGTAGTAGCAGCAGCAGTAGTAGTAGTAGTAGCAGTAATAGCAGTAGTAGTAGTAGTAGTAGTAGTAGTAGTAGTAGTAGTAGTAGTAGTAGTAGTAGTAGTAGTAGTAGTAGTAGTAGTAGTGTGTGTATATGTGTGTGTGTGTGATTGTGTGTGTGTGATTGTGTGTGTGTGTGATTGTGTGTGTGTGAGTGTATGTGTGTGTGTGTGTGTGTGTGTGTCTGTCTGTCTGTCTGTCTGTCTGTCTGTTTCTCTGGGGAGGAACAGACGGTGGTTTGTTAAATTGTGCTTCAAAAAGGCATAATAACTTCAACCCATGGCGGTAGCGAATGTGACTGATAAGGCCAATTCGCTCTTTAAATGTTTATCCACAGTTCGTCAACTGGTTCTCAGTCGAAACAGGAGTGAAACAGGGTTGTGTCTTATCACCGATGCTTTTTGGAATAGCTATCGATTGGGTCATGCGCAAATGCACAAACAACACAAATATGGGTATCCATTGGGTTGACAAAATTCTAGAAGACCTGGACTTTGCCGACGACATAGTGCTTTTGAGTTCAACACACCCGGATGCCCAAGAGAAAATAAACCACCTCCAAAATGTTTCAGGGCAAATTGGTCTCCAAATTAACACCACAAAAACAAAGACTATTGATCTTACCAACAGTTCAGATGACACCAAATTGAACAGCTACGTTCTTGAAAAAGTCAACAGCTTTACATACCTAGGAAGCAAAATGACATCTACAGGGGACTCAATACCAGAAATATCATCTAGAATCGCACTGGCATCTAGTGCCTTCAATAAACTGCCAAACATCTGGAAGTCAAAGACACTCAGCAAACACACAAAACTTAAAATCTTCAACTCTTGTGTGATTCCAGTGTTAACGTATGGATGTGAAAGTTGGAAATCAACGGTAGCTTTAGATAAAAAATTAGACAATTTTGAGAACAAATGTCTTAGAAGACTTCTAAACATCCACTGGACAGACTTCAGAACCAATTCGCAAATAAGACAAGAGACTAAGCAAGATACAGTATCCAATTTCATAAGAAGACGCCGTTGGAACTACATCGGCCATGTACTCAGAATGGACAAGTCAAGACTCCCCTACCAAGCCCTCATATGGTCACCAGTAGGGAAAAGAAAACGGGGAAGACCAAGAGAGACCCTGCGTAGAACCATCATTAGAGAAGGCTCATTCAATGGCCAAGTAAATATCCAAGATCTACAACAGGTAGCAGCGAACCGCCAAGCATGGAGAGACAGGACTTCTGCCCTATGCGCCGCCTTAGGCTCAAGAGGAAAGACTAACTAACTAACTAACAGTTCGTCAAAAACTGCGTTCATCCGGAGTGTTTTTCCCAGATGTAATTGCGCTGTATTGTTATGCACCCTTGGGCCTAGACCCTTAGGCCAACACATCCGAATGCATGTGAGCCCGGATGCATGTGAACTTACTTCTCGCACGCACAGTGTATGACTTATCTGCAATCAGTTTCTCTTTTGTCTTTATTCCATTTCTGATAGCTGCCCTCCATGCAACACTTTCAGCGGCGACTTGCTCCCAATGGGCACTATTAATACCTGTATCTACCATGTCCCGCTTACATACATCTTGTTATCGTAGTAGAGGCCGACCCTGAGATCTCATACCCATCTGTAATTCACCAAAAAAGATGTCCTATGGTATTCTACCATATCCATCCCCCTATCGTGTCCTACGAAGACTGAGCATGGAATAAACCGTCACACAACCTGATCTTTCCAATACTTCCGTATTTGTGATTTTGTTATCCCACATAATACCAAGTATTCTTCGCAGACACCGTATATGAAAGCTGTTTAAACGTTTCTCTTGGTGTGAGTAAGTTGACCAGATTTTACTGCCATAAAGAAGAATACTAAGGACACAGGCTTGATAGACAAGGACTTTTGTCTTAGCAGTAAGCTTCCTGTTCTCCCAGACTCCTTTTGCTAACCTGTTCATTGTTGTTGCTGCCTTACCAATCCTGATGTTGATTTCCTGTTCATGGGATAATTTGCTATTTACTTCTGATCCATTGGGAACGGGCTTGGTAGAATCAGCGGCGAAAGAAAACCCTGTTGAGCTTGACTCTAGTCCGACTTTGTGAAGACACATGAAGGGTATAGAATATGTGGGAACGCAAGCGCAGTTGAAATACCACTACTTTTATCGTTTCTTTACTTATTTGGAGATTATTCTGCAACAGACAAGCAATATCTCCGGCGGGCCTAATCTAGTTGGTCGCGAGATCCGCACAGTGGCAGGCAGGGAGATGTTCTCGCAGCAGACGAGCAATATCTCTGTCGGGCCTACTCTCGTTGGTCGCGGGAGCCGCACGAGTCAGGCGGGGAGTCTGACGGTAGTACACGCTTACAAGGTCCAGACACTTGCGTTTGACAGGTGTACGCGCCCAGTGGTATGGGAGCGTATACGACCCTTACCTACAGGATACGGCTGAACGCCTCTAAGTCAAATCCCAAGGGTTTAGGGTCTGGCCATCGCTCGTCTCCTGCTCGTGGAGACGAGGTCTCGGAGGTTTGACGCTGAGCCGCCAGCGTCTGCAGCCTACCTTGTTCCAGACGTATCGTTTATCCATTCCTCTGGATCAAACAAGGCAAGGCCGAGAGAGGGAACATGTCGTTTGGGCATCACATGTTAGCTGAAGCTCTGCCCAGGCATTGTGACGGAACTTTGGCCGAATTCCAACTCACATACTTTTGTCTGCCAAGACTGTAAGGTGGCATTCACTTCTGATCCTAGATATGTAAAATGGTCTACTATATCCACTTCAGCGTCGTCAATAAAGATTGATGTTACCCCATGTACACGTTGTGACATAATCTGTATCTTCTTTTTGCTAATTGTTAAACCAAATTCAGATCAAGCATTGGAGAATGCAGATAGTAGACGATGTAATTCTTCCTGAGAGTGCGTCGTAATTGCAGTATCATCTGCAAAAAGCAACTCTCTGATCAGTACCCTCCTAATTATTGTCTTGGCCTTCAGTCTCTGAGCATTGTAGAGGCCGCCATCTGAGCGTGAGTGAATGTATATACCACCATCCTGATCACGAAAGGCATATTTCAGTAGAAGTGAAAAGTATATTCCAAAGAGCGTGGGAGCTAGTACACAACCTTGCTTAACCCCACTCTTGATTTCAAACTCTTCAGAAGTTGCACCATCAAACTTGATAATACCCTTCATGCCTGTATGGAATGTTTCCACAATGAATAGAAGAGTTGGTTGACAGCTGATCTTGTTTTGTGCCTTGAACAGACCCTCACGACAATACGGCTCTGTGGCAAATGGGTTACTGACGCAATTTGTAATCCCGCATATCGCGTTCAAAACATACAGGTGGGCGATATGACAGCCTTGCGTTGGTTTTTATGATTGATTGATTGATTAATTTAAGAACCGACATCACAGCATTCGGGGCATTCCCATAGGCGCTCCGTCCTTATCCTCAGCAGCCAGCGAAGAGTTCCAACACCAATATTGCCAGTAGCAATCTTATTATATGTCCGTCTCACATTTCATATAAGCGTCAAGCGTCGGCCACAACTCCTTGTCACTCCTGCATCATTCTTGCCAGACTATGGTGATCCATTTGCTCCCCCGAGGTGTGCACGTGTTCCCACAAGGCCGCAACCACGTCTGCCTTGTCATACATCAATATTCCACCACGTTTTGCAGAGCCAGCCAATCTGTCCGCCTGTTCATTCCCCAGCACACTGGAATGCCCTGGAGAAAAGATCCAGGCGATGCTTTCCACCTGTGTCCTCCAAAGAGAGGTAAGCGACTCTGCACGAAGCATGCCTGTCCTCACCTTCCTCAGCATGCTCTCTGTGTCGGTTACAATTACGATGTGTGTGTGTGTGTGTGTGTGTGTGTGTGTGTGTGTGTGTGTGTGTACCGTGTTCTCCATCCGCAGCTCTCCGCTGGATGGATGGTTTTTATGAAATGGTATGGAATGCTAGTCGTTCAGAAAGCAATGACAAACTACTTAACTAAGCTTGCCAAGAAATTACAAGCAGCGAAAAAATGCTGG
>OY992876.1:50153704-50168704 GCA_963921405.1 Cepaea hortensis
GGGAGGTGTGTGTTTGTGAATGGGGGATGTGTTGGTGGGTGGGGATGTGTGTGAGAGATGTGTGTTTTGGGTGGGGAGATTGTGTGTGGGTGGGGATGTGTTTGTATATGGGTAGGGGTGTGTGGTTAAGGGATGTGTGGCTGGGGGATGGGTGGGTGGAGGATGTGTGGTTGGGTAGAGGATGTGTAGTTGGGTGATTGTATATGAGTAAGGGTGTGTGGTTAAGGGATGTTTGGTTGAGGGTTGGGTGGGTAGAGGATGTGTGGGTGGGTAGAGGATATGTGGGTGGTGAGTGTGTGTAGGTTAGGAGATGGTGGGGGATGTTTGCAGGGGTGGGCTTGGGATCTGTGAGGGTGCTGGGCGAGATGGGAGATTATGTGGGTGGGTGCGGAATTTGTGTGTGGGTAGGTGCGGAATATGTGAGTTGACGGGGAGATGTGTGTGTGTGCGTGGGGGATGTGTGGCTGAGGAATGTGTGTTTGGTTGGGTGGTTGGAGGTGTGTGGGTGGAGGAGGATATGTGGGTGAGTGATTGTTGGTTGGTAATGGGACGGGTAGAGGATATGTGAGTGGGTGGGGGGATGTGTGTGTCAGGGTCTTAAACCTGGCTCGTTAACCTAACACATGTGAGACAGTACAAATACAACGTGATTTGACTTGAGACTCAACGACACGAAGTTTCGATGGATTTATTTACAGATCACGATCTAGAGATGATCATCACAATACATAAGTTATAACAATACACTTACAAGCAACCCACAGCTTACAATCAGTCTCACAAGATTTACAAGCACTCGACTTTCGGGCCACAGAACTACACAAGCCTTTCTCCCATCATACGTCCAGTCGAGTCCGAGTCCCAGAGCTGTCTGGCTATTTCTCGCAACGCGCCTGCCCACCTGAAGTGGCTTCACGAGGCCTGCGTGCGTCCTGCTTTGTCCTTGCCTGACCGCTGGCTGTCTCGTCAGCCGGCAACCTCGCAGGCAGGTAACTAATACTCGCCTGGCGGGCGTAACGATGTCCCTGCATCTCTGCTGGCAATACTTTAGACTCTGACATGCTCCCCCCGGGGCTTCTTCATGAAAGATGTTATCTTTCATGTACACTCTATAAACAATACTGGGTTAATATTTTTAACCTGTCAGAGTCAACCTTTCTGTTATATACAATTATTTTGGTGTAGAAATACAAAAACACATATCTTGGCATAGAAACACATAAGAAATGGACATTGTATCTAAAGACATGTGGTGTTCAACCTTTAACACTCGTCAAGCTTCATCCTCTCGATGGCTGATTACCTTAATTGCATTATTGACCCAGTCAGATCGGTAGTAACAGCTTCCCAAGCAACTACCTCGCAGCCTTTCAAAAAAAAAAAGTAATAATATGCTTTTTGAGACAAAAAACATCTGGCAAGACCGTAATACGGCTTTATATAAGTCGTATTCAACACTCAAACTCTGACCTCATTTGGCCAGGAGTTCTTGTGTTGGTCTGCAATGTCGGTAACACTCTACCATGCCCAGTAGATGGCTTCTTGGCGTGTTAACAATCTGGCAACAACATGGTTATTTATATACAACACATCATCATATACATTTCAATTAACGCCCTTGGTGTAATAATGTAATAACAATTAAATGAAAGGGACATAACTTCAAAAATTAAGAAATATAATATCTTACAATAATTCTTCTATTTCTCAGCGTCATAGCGTGATGTCTCTTCATACTAGCGAAAAAATGTCGGTAGTATGAATAAATTAATCAAGATATGATTCTAAGATTACACTAAATGAAAAATCTTAAAACACAATTTGTGTATTCGAAATTATTGAATCGTAAATAGTTTAGAAGTGTTATAACTTTTTAAGCTTTTGTTTGTCGTCTGCTACTTTTAAACTAAATTTCTAAATCATCCGGAAGTACACACGAAACAGCTGATGTTGAAAATTTGTAGAACACACTTGTTCCGGTCTGATGTAGTAAAACGGAATGTGCAAAGTTCTGATCGTTCATGTGTTGGTTGTTTCACTGGAAAAACTTCTGGATTTCGATTGACTGAAGTGGTGTAGATGTCAATGTTCAGGTCACACTTTCACACACGGAGTTAAAATATCACTGGATATGTTCCAAATGCAGATACCACGGATAAATTGGATAGTTCAGAGCGAATGTGGCACTGTTCTTGTTTCGTAATATATACAATTAATAAAGTTCTCTTTCTACCCCACACTACACAATTATTCACGACAATCACTACATTAATAATAAAATAAGAAAAACTATATATATTGGGAATACACCCTATCACATCATATAGACATACACAGCTTTCGTGAAAAAAAACTTCACTGATGCATGGCTGTGTTGGTCTGAGTGTATTTTACACACTGCACTCAGACATTGGTGCTTACTGGGTCGGTCGGACAACGGGACAAAAGATCGGCAATCGTGTTGGTTCTGCCCGCGATGTGTCGAACTTCAAAGCTGTAATCTTGAAGTTTAAGAGACCAGCGAGCTATCATTTGGTTGGAAGGTACACCTGAATTGATAAATCTCAACGGACTACTGTCAGACTCCACAACAAAATGACGTCCCAGAAGGAATCTGGAAAATTTAGTTATACCCTCAACTAGAGCAAGGGCTTCCAACTGCGGTGTCGACCAAGAGCGTTCTCTAGGTTTTAATTTTCTCGAGAAGTAATATACAGGATGTAGGATGTTATCATGTTCCTGTAACAGAACTGCTCCAATCGCTACGGAGCTCGCGTCTGTGCGTAATCTAAAAGAAATAAGAAAATTTGGCAATTTGAGAATGGGATTCTTTAAACTATTCTCAGAGAAATAAGATAATACTTTATGGAATGCAAATTTTAGGCATTCATTGCTTACAATTTTCTCGGGTTGATCTTTTGTTAGTAAGTTAGTAAATACTTCGGTCAGTTCAGCAAAATCTGGTATGAACTGCCTATAATAATTTATAAGTCCCAACAAACTTCTGACTTGCTTTTTCGTAGTCGGAAGTGAGAGTTTTAGTATCTTGGACACAATGTTATCGTCTGTCGTGACAAAGCCATTAGATATTTTGTACCCCAAGAAGGATATTTCCTGATAGGTTATGTCTACTTTTGCAGGCTTTACCGTCAGTCCGTGCTGTCTAATGCGTTCAAATGTCTGTTCTAATGTCTTTATGTGGTCTGTCATTGTCTTTGTGTGAACACAAATGTCGTCTATGTAACAGATAATATTCGGTATGTCTACTAGTAGAAGTCGTGTCATACGTACGAATGTTGCTGGGGCATTGACAAGCCCAAATGGAAGTTTGCACCATTCGTACAATCCCCAAGGTGTCACAAAAGCTGTCAGATGTCTGCTCTGTTCGTCTACTGCTATTTGCCAGTAACCTTTTGTCATGTCTACCTTCGTAAAGAACCTAGCGTCTGTCAGTTCTGTCAATAGATCTTCAGAATTTGCCATTGGCTCTAAATCTAAAAGAGTTATCTTATTTAATTTCCTATAGTCGACACAGAGTCTTATTGTGTTGTCCTTTTTGCGTACTATGACCATTGGAGATGAGAAATTTGATTGGGATCGTCTAATGATGTTGTTTTTCTCTAAGCTGATGATCTCTTGATGTAAGTGTTCTTTGTAATGCAATGGAATGGTGTATGGTCTGCATTTTATGGGTGTATTTGACGTGAGTGTGATGTGATGTTGTACTAATTCTGTTTGTCCTGGGTTGTTGGAGAAAATGGTGTTGTACTGTTGTATGAGCTGTTTGCAACTGTCTGTTTCTGCTTGAGTTAACTTTGGGTTGATCTTAATTTCCTTCAAGCAGTTTGTCGTGTCTAATGCAGGTGTTGGAATTTCGTCACTAGCCTCGTCATCTTCATGGTCTATTATCACTGTACATGCTGTTGTATCGTCTTGTTCGTGGTCTCTGTTGTAATATGGTCTTAGCATATTGATGTGGAATATTTTGTGTTTGTCTTTTATTTGAATCTCATAGTCTACCGGTGAAATCTGTCTCGTCACTTTAAATGGTCCTTACCAAGAATCAGTCAATAAGTGTCTGTCACAAGGTAGAAAAAGAATGTCCTGTCCAGGTGTCAACGTTATTGTCCTGTTACCTTTGTCAGCATATTGTCTATATGTAGCACCAGATAACTTTAGTGCATCCTTTGCAATTATACAAGATCTGATGATTCTTTCACGCAATGATGTAACGTATACTATGATGATATGGGTTTGAGTAAAGGAGTGGTTTCAGTTAACATTTGGTGATAGATGCTTAATTGGCCACGTGGTTTGGCACCATAGATAAGTTCAAAAGGAGAGAAACCTGTACTAGCATGTGGCACCTCACGATAAGCAAAGAGAATAGCAGGTAAATATACGTCCCAGTTATTGGGGTGCTCTTGCGTGACTTTAGCAAGCATATACTTTAAATCACCGTTAAATTTTCCTATAATTCCGCTCGAGTGAGGATGGTACGGGGAATTGAAACATTGCTTCACTCCTAACATTTTGGTGAAAGCTTGAGTAGATGCGGAGATGAACTGACTTCCCCTATCTGATTGGATAGTGTCTGGAAATCCTATCCGTGAAAATATATGGAAGAAAACTTCCATTATGTCATTGGCAGTTATGTTCTTTAGCGGAATCGCTTCAGGCCAGCGGCTACATTGATCAATAATAGTTAATATATATCTATTCCCTCTTGTTGTAATCTGATTAAGAGGGCCCACTATGTCGACAGATATTTTCTCAAAAGGTTGACTGGCTAAGTCAGTAACTTGTAACTTTGCCTGTGGGTTTTTTCCTTTCTTTACAAGTTTTTGGCAGATGTCACAACTCCTGCAATATTGCTTAATGTCATTGCAGAATTTGGGCCAATAAAACTGTAATAATAATCTCGATCTGGTCTTAGCGTATGCCATATGCCCTGCAAGAGGTATATCATGGGCAAGATGTAAGGCTTGCTTACGATACTCAATTGGCAAAACAGTTTGCTCTGTTGTGGTGTCACCTCTGGTATAATACCTGGTGAGGATACAATTTTTCAAAGCAAAATGCCATCTTGCATTTTTGGTTAACTTTGGCTTTTGCCTGATCAGATTAAAATATTTCGACAATGAAGGATCAACCTTTTGGGCTGTTACAAAAGTCTCCTTCGTGGTTTTAGGAGGTAGTAATACTGGGCTAAGCATTTCTATAGCCTCAGTTTGATTTATTTCATCTTGCATTCTAGCAGTAGATCTGTTTACTGCGTTCACACATTCAATGATATCAGATGATGATGAAACAGTGTTATCAATGATGTCATGAGATCTTAGTGCTACGTTAGCTACCATACATTCATTAGGTGGTACAACATTATCAATGATGACATTTGATGGTGATGTTGTGATCTCATTAATGCAAAGAGATGTTATGTCATGAGGCATATCATTTACATCTGGTAAATTTCCAATTATAATATCACACACCGGGTTTGTTAATGCTGCGCATTTTACTTTCCCAGTGAGGAAAGGTGTTTGAATATATGCCCATGCTAGTGGGTACTTTTCAATATTGCCAGAGAATGTTCTGCATGTTACGTGCCTGCCTGTATAGTCTGTAGGTATTATGAACGTTCTCTTCAGTCCAATCAGTGAACTTCCCGTGTCCCGAAGGACTGTAGCAGGCTTGCCATTCACATATCCTTGATGGATGTTTATTCTGCCTTTGGAATCTACTACCAAATTAGCTTCTTCATTGGCAATAGGGATGGAGTGGCCGCATGTTAAAATACCATCTTCATAAAAGGTATTACAAACAGTACATTTATTTGCGTTAAACATATCAAAAGCCTGTGCTGAGTTCACAGGGTGTTTCTCTGATTGTTCTTCATCGGATGATGAACTATCAAATAAGGCGGCAATGGCTTTCTTGGTCATTTGCCTACCTTTACAATCATGGCGATAATGTCCATACGCCTTACAGAGGAAACATTTACGCAAATTTCTAAAGGATTTACGCTCCTTATCTTGTCTGTTTACGATGTTCTGTAAATATGTAAGATATGCGGGGTTCTTGTCGCACATCTCACCTTGATGATGTGAAATTTTACAATAGTTACAATGGTTGTACTTCTCAGATGTAGGCTTATAAGGTTTTTGCCTACTATAGGGTTTGTCATAGTTAGCCGATGCTACAAAATTGGTTTCAGTAGCTTCACTGGCAAAACAATGTTTGTTGGCTGTGTAATAAGCCGAACCACGCCTCTCAATCTGCTTTACACTCGTACATTCATTCTCTTGCAAAAACTTTGAAAATGCTGATGGAATAGATGAAATGACTTTATCTCTGATGATAAGATCTTCTAACTTTTGATAGTTCTTATCAATTTTAGCTGCCGAAGTCCATTTGGTAAATATGTCTCGGACTAAGCATAGGTAGTCAGAGAACGTTTGAGTCGGTTTGAGGCTCAACTTACTGAATTGTTCTCTGTAACCTGCCTCATCTAACATAAAATGTGCCATAATCTTTGATTTTAGATAATGGTAATCTTTTCTGAGGTCTTTGGGGATAGTCTCTATGACTTTCAGAGGCTCCCCTGATAAACTTCTCATATAAATTATATTCCATTCAGACAATGGGACCTGGTAATGGTCCATTAAAGTCTCAAAATTTTGGGTGAAGGCTGCAATGCAGTCACCCGAGGTATAATTTCTTACGATACCTTGATATTTCTTGTACTGGTTTTCTTTCTCCAGTCTCTCAGATTTCTTGGACTCTTTGTTTATGGCAGTCTCAGTATCAAGTTGTTTGATTTTTAGTTGCACTTCCAGCTCTTCCCGTTTACTTTGAGCTGCTATCTCTGCTTTCTTTAATTCTGTCTCTCTTTCAATCTCTGCTTGCTTGGCAGCTCTTTCAGCTGCTCTTTCTTCACGCTCGTGGTATTCAGAGTATTTCTTCTCACTCCACTTCGTTAACTCATCACCTGTTAACTTTAACTTCAACCCCATATCGATGAAATCATTTAATGACGACATGATGGAAAATGCAAATGAAATATCAGACACACAATTTGTTACAAGTTGTTAGTAACGTGAACAATTTACAATTGTGTTCTATTTGCAATATGTGCCTAAATTTGCATCCGAAAGTATATAGAAAGAAAAATATACTCAAGTGTCCTGGATGCGGTGAAGAACGGTTGAAATTCGGACTAGGAACTGTAGGGTCGCTACTTCAAAATACAAATGACCTCTACGGGCAAGGGTTTCAGATGGCACAGAAAACCTGCTTTGTTTTTGGAGGAAATAAATTAACGCCTGTTTGATGTGGTGTGTATGCTTGTCACTAAGTTTTGGTTAGGTTTGTATGGCGTTGAGTGTAATTGTAGGTCGTAATGTTGTCCGTCAACAATGTTTTTCAAAATCACAAGTCACTTTCTTTCCGAAACTTTCTACTTTACACAATTCACCTTTCAAAGACAATCTAACTATATCTCAACACTCTACAACATTGATGACACATCACTTACATTAAGATGACATTCAGTAAGGACATAGACATCAAGTTTACAAGATGGCGACAAGGTCACAATGGCGACAACTTCACAATGTCGACAAGGTCAAAACGGTGACAAGTTCCACAATCACAAATGTTTTACACGTTTACACGATCAAACAATATATATGCACTGTACGTTCACATTTAGTCTCCATGTTTAAACAATGTAATAATATATATCAAAATGAGCCTTCACAATCACATTTAAATGTACTCTAAAGTTGGACACAAATTTCTAAGTTCACAAATCTAGGTTTTAAATGTTAATTACTTAAACCACGTTCATTTTAAAGCCGGACGAATGCCACCACGTCCACACATGTCAGGGTCTTAAACCTGGCTCGTTAACCTAACACATGTGAGACAGTACAAATACAACGTGATTTGACTTGAGACTCAACGACACGAAGTTTCGATGGATTTATTTACAGATCACGATCTAGAGATGATCATCACAATACATAAGTTATAACAATACACTTACAAGCAACCCACAGCTTACAATCAGTCTCACAAGATGTACAAGCACTCGACTTTCGGGCCACAGAACTACACAAGCCTTTCTCCCATCATACGTCCAGTCGAGTCCGAGTCCCAGAGCTGTCTGGCTATTTCTCGCAACGCGCCTGCCCACCTGAAGTGGCTTCACGAGGCCTGCGTGCGTCCTGCTTTGTCCTTGCCTGACCGCTGGCTGTCTCGTCAGCCGGCAACCTCACAGGCAGGTAACTAATACTCGCCTGGCGGGCGTAACGATGTTACAGCATCCCCGCTAGGGACTATTCGCCTAGCGGGCGTAACGATGTCCCTGCATCTCTGCTGGCAATACTTTAGACTCTGACAGTGTGTAGGTGGGTGGATGTGTGTGGGTGGGGGATGTGTGGGTTGGAGAATGTATGTGTGCTTGGGGTTGGGTGGATGGGATGTGTGGTGGGTGAGAGGTGTGTGTGGGTGGGGAGATGTGTAGGTGTAGAGATGTGGTGTATGTGTGTGTGGGTTATGTGTGTGGTTGGGTGGGGGAGTTGGAGTGAATGGGGGATGTGTTAGTGGGTGCTGGATGTGTCTCATAACATAGTAATATGTATTGTTTATGTTTACAAAATTCATGTGACAATGTTTTTTCCTATGCACTGTTGATGAAAGAAAGATGAGTGATTGGAAGGGCCGAATGTAAGACGGGCCTGCGTGCCCAATTTGTTACCATTTGAAAATAAAGTCTGTTAGTTCGTTCGTTGTTCGTTCTCTCTCTCTCTCTCTCTCTCTCTGTCTCTCTGTCTCTCTCTCTCTCTCTCTCTCTCTCTATTACACAGGCACATACCCACACTCACACTCATTAACTCTCTCTCTCTCTCTCTCTCTCTCTCTCTCTCTCTCTCTCTCACTCATACTCCATAATTCTCTCACCCACTCTACAGTGATGTACATGTGTTCATGTTATACATTATAACATCAATTGGCATTCAAAATGGTAATATGAACATGAGAATACACAAAATATATGGAATAGCATGTTATATGATATGCGTGCGCTTAAATCTCTCTCTCTCTCTCTTTCTCTGTCTCTCTCTTCTCACCAACACACACCCATAGACACTCACAAACAATGCGCGCGCACATACACACACATTAACAAATCCATTCTTCCACTGTCTCTCTCTCTCTCGTTCGCTCTCTCTTTCTCTCTCTCTCTCTCTCTCTCTCTCTCTCTCTCTCTCTCTCTCGCTCGTAATCACTATTTCACCCATTAAGTCACTCTCTCCATCTTTCATTTATTCAATACACCCACATACACCCACATACACACATATGGACACACGTACACACCAACCCATCCACCCACACATTTACTCACACAGACACGCTGCCTCACTTAATCTCACCCTCTCACTCACTCATTTACTCTCTAAACCACACTAACTCACTCTCTTACTCGCACAGACAAGTACACACACACACACACACACACACACACACACACACCCACTCTCTCTCTCTCTCACTCATTAACTTCTCATGCACTCTCTTACTCACCCACTGTCTCTCTCTTACACACTCACTCGCTCTCACACTCACTCACACACGCACATACACACATAGTCACAAATTCTCCCCCTCACTCACTAACTCACTCTCCCTCACTCACTAATTCACTCTCCCTGACTCACTCACTCACCCGGAGGCTCTCTAACTCACACTCACTCACTCACTTTCTAACTCTCTCACACAGTCAGGTATACACACCACACAACCTCTCTCTCACACTAACTCATTCTCTCACTCAATCTCTCACACATACGTGTACACAGACATTTACTTACTCTTTTACCCTCGCAGGCACACGTGCATACACAGTCTCTCACTTTGTCTGTCTCATACTCACTCTCTCACTCACATTCTTTCTCATTCACTCTCTCACCCACTCTCTCACTCACACAGTGCAAAATGATAGTGATAAAGTTATACCAGTAGACAGACAGACAGACAGACAGACAGACAGACAGATAGACAGACAGATAGATAGATAGATAGATAGATAGATAGATAGATAGATAGATAGATAGATAGATATCGTGAGAGAGAGACAGAGAGAGAGAGAGAGAGAGAGAGAGAGAGAGAGAGAGAGAGAGAGAGAGAGAGGAGGAAGAGTAAGTGAGATGAATCGCCTTTGCAGTTTAGTACGCTCTACAGTCGGTCATGTTGTCTTATGTTCAAATTCCCATCGAGATTTTCAGAACATGACTTGGGCTTCTCGGTGGACATAAGCTAACATCAATTCAATTCAATTCAATTCAACGTTATTTTAAAAGGGTCACTAATTGGGCACGTAGGTCCATCTTACATTCGGCCCCGCCAATCACTCATTTTTCGTTCATTAATAGTGCATTATATATTCACATAGGAAGAAAAAAAAACATTGTCAAACGAATGTTGTAAACATAAACAATGCAATGTTATAAGGCACATCTCCCACCCACCCACACATCACCCCATCCACACATACACACCCACCCACACATACACACACTCACCCAGGGACACATACATATCCCAACAACTGACCCATCCCCCTCCCACACACATCCCCTACCCACAGACACTTCCCCCACCCGTTCCCCCAACTCACACACACTCACCCACCCAAAAAAAAAAACATCCCTCACCAACCCACACATCCCACCTAATACACATCCTAACACCTCCATCGACCACACATTCCCCATCCACACACACATCCCCCACCAACTCGCACATCCCGCACCCACCCACACATCCATCATCCACTCACACATCCCCAACCCATACACACACATCCCCACCAACACACATCTCCCTACCCACACACACACAAATCTCCCTACCCACCTATACATCCTCAATCCACTCTCTCTCACACACACACACACCCCACCACTCACATATACATCCCCCTCTCGACATCGGTGTCAAATGTTCTCGGAAGTAAATTCGGCTGGCAAGTTAATGACCACGTTACATTTCAAGTGCTTTAAAATTCTCGACTAGCACCATATACCAAATGCGATGTAGATTGTAAAAGCATCCCATATTTGTGGTTTACTCAATATATATATATATATATATATATATATATATATATATATATATATATATATATATATTGAGAGAGTTAGGAAGAGTGAGTTTAAAAGAGTGAGAATAAGAGAGCGGATGAGAGAGAGAGAGAGAGAGAGAGAGAGAGAGAGAGAGAGAGAGAGAGAGAGAGAGAGAGAGAGAGAACGAACGAACGAACGAACGAACGAACAAACTTTATTTTCAAAGGGTTAAGAATTGGGCACGCAGGCCCGTCTAACATTCTGCCCTTCTATCACTCTCTTTCATACATTATTTCATTCACACATTATTCAAGGCTAACAAAGAACAGCAACAATATAAAAGATATGCATTATAAAGGCATGGGCAAAATGCAAACATCAAAAATACACGACACAGTAATACTAGATAATGGTCTGACACTTGTTATTAGCCATGTTATTAGCCATGAGAGAGAGAGAGAGAGAGAGAGAGAGAGAGAGAGAGAGAGAGAGAGAGAGAGAGAGAGAGAGAGAGAGAGAGAGAGAAGGAACTAATTCGAACGAATGAACGAACAAATAAACTCTATTGTCAAAAGGTTAAGAAATGGGCACACAGGCCCGTCTGACATTCTGCTCTTCTTCTCTCTTTCCTCTCATACGTTATTTCATTCACACTTACGATGGGAGAATAAATAGAAAAAAAGGCAGACGGGCATACAGAGACGGAATAAACAGAACATGGTGGTGGGTCGAAATGTTTGTCGACTCCTGAAATGTTTACCAAACTCTTTGCTCCTTTCTCTCTTCCATCTCGCCATGAACAATTCAACGTGTCCTAGCTATTAAACGGCAAATTGATGATCGATTTTCACTTCGTCCTGTCCTCCAGAGTGTAGGTACAATGACAACACTGCCCTCGTTTCTGTAGACCGTTTTTCAAACCAACTTCTATAACCAAGACAGCAATGAGGAAGTGCTCAAATATATAATCTGCCGTGCCACGATGTCCTCTTCTTCTTTCGCACTTTATCTCCACTGGGGCAAAGGATCTCAACCATGTCACTCCAAAGCCTCCTATCCTTATCTATCCAATGCAGCCCCGTCCATATCCTTCAAACACTTTTCATTTCTGTTTCTAATTCTCTTTTCTATCGCACAATAAGTCTTATGAGTCACATGACAAAGCTGTTACTCAAAATAATTATGAAAAGAATAAGAAACAGAAATTTGTGATAAACAGTGTGAATTTGTGTAGGGAAAGGGCACAAACAACGCTATATATGTGCTCTAAAGAGCTATAGAAGTAAAAACAGTTCAGTTCTTTTGCTTCATAGACTACACAAACGCATTTGATAATGTGAAACATGATGAAATAATGAAATTACTAAATCAACTGAACATTGGCGGCAAAGATCTGCGAATAATTAAGAACATATATTGCAGCAAACAGCAGCCATAAGAATCAACAACCTTGTAGGAACATTTCAGTGTATAAAGAAGGGCGTCAGAGATCTACAGAAAATATGTCAGGGATCCTGGTTGGTGGAAATAATATAAATAGCTTACGTTATACTGATGACACCGTATTAATAGCAACAAGTTAGAAGGATCTACAGGAAATGATAGATACAGTGATTGTAGAAAGTGGGGAAAAAATGGACCTTGGTTTGAGTAATAGAAAATCATGATGATATCAATGAAACAAATTGTGCCTAAATGTGCAATTAAAGTACAAGAAGTTATTTTTTGACAAATGCAGAATCTCACATACTAGGGGCGTTCATTTGAAACCCGTTCCAATGGCTTTATTACAAAAGCATGAAAAAAAGATTGACATGTGTGTTAGAATTAAACAAAGCATCAATTTTGAATGAATTATGCACCATGGGTTGGTCAGAAGAAGTCGCCGCAGGCATTCAGGCAAGCATCCCATTGCTTAGGTAGGCAGCGAATACCGTCCGCTCAAAAAGGATTATGGTTGCTCACTGAACCAAGCGTTTACCGTGTTCATTACGTCTGCGTCTTGTGAAATCGTTGCCCCTTGAGAGCTTTTTTAAGAGGTTCAAATAAATGAAAATCACATGGTGGCAAATAAGGACTATAGGCTGGATGTTGCAGAATGTCCCACTTCTTCCTTGCTAATGATTCCTGCACAATCTTTGCGACATGCGGACGAGCATTATCGTGCAACAAAATCACACCGCGAGAAAGCATCCCGGGTCGTTTGTTGTTGATGGCTTTTTGCAGTTTGTCTAGTGTTTGCATATAGTGGGTAGAGTTGATGTTGACACCAGGATGTTTAAAGTCGGCCAACAATAGCCCTACATGGTCAAAAATGCGCGCAGCATAACCTTATCAGCGGAAACCTGTAACTTGAATTTTCTGGCTTTTGGTGATCCAACATGCTTCCATTGCATGCTCTCTCTCTCTCTCTCTCTCTCTCTCTCTCTCTCTCTCTCTCTCTCTCTCTCTCTCTCTCTCTCTCTCTCTCCCTCTCTCTCTCTTGCTGCTCGGCTCAAAGCTATGACGCCATGATTCATCGCCTGCCACTATGCGGAAGAGAAATGCATCACCCTCCACTCTGTAACGTTGTTCAAACATCATCCTATGCATTTCTCTTTTTGGTGGTCGGTCAACATCCGTGGTACCCACTGTGAACACACCTTCCGAGATTGCAGTTTCTTACTAACAACCTTTTGAATTGTCCCAATTGAGACATCAAATTCCTTCGCTAGCAAACGTATGCTTCGACAACGGTTCATCTGTACTGCTGCATCAATTTGGCGATGGTTTTTTCTTTTGCATCGATATGCGCTTGACCCGGCCGTCGAAGATCTGTCGTGAACTAACGTCCTTTCCGAAACATTCGTGCCCAGTCTGTCACTGTTATCTTCGACACACATTTGTTACCGTACGCTGCCTGCATTCTTCGATGAATGTCCACTGGTCGACATCCTTCAAATGAAAGAAACTGAATCACCGCTTTTTGAGCTTCTTTGGACGGGTTTTGGATCAACCCGGTCATTTTCTCAACGGTCATAGACAGGAACACTGAGGTGATCCACGACTCTGGTGATCGAGTGAAATGGCGAGTCATGACAGCTCACGCTTTCTGGCATGGCACATTATTGATTTTATATATATATATATATATATATATATATATATATATATATATATATATATATATATTCCCTTACCGAATATATATATGTATATATATATATAAAGTGAATGTTCGGAATGATGCCGGCCACATGTCGTGAGCTGACGAATGTTTTATGCAATAATGTGTGGCTGCTTGTGTTCTAGTGACTGATGAACTAGCTATATATGTATAATTGACAGAACTAATTACTGAAGTAAAGCACTCGCATTGCTCAGTGTGCAAGTATATCATCGACAGAGCCAGGTGCAGAAGTATGTCACTGACATAACTAAATCCTCACAAATATCACTGACATACCTAAATCCTGACATATATCACTGACTGAGCTGTTTACTAAACTATATCACCGACTTGTATATACGAAGAGCTCAGAAGCAACAAAAAATGTGCATCCTGATACGGATGTTGCCAAGCCGAGAGCCCAGGTCAATTTTTGGGGATTTAAATCCCCGCCTAGAAGGGAGTTGTAGGTACTACCCTACCGCAAACCCCGCTTCCCATTCTGTTGAATTAGATGAGCAAATTATGTTGACCAGATCTAAACGCTTGACTTATAATTGAGACAAATGTTTTCTGTTGATATTGTATTTAGTGGTTTTGATATATAACAGAAGATGTTGGCACTGAGCATACATAGTTGATCTTCAGAATGGCATAGTTGACATGTGAGAATCAAATTACATAGCTGACTTATGAGAACCAAATTACATAATTGCC
>OY992876.1:50171204-50231682 GCA_963921405.1 Cepaea hortensis
TGATGGTCGTAGTAGCACGGTAGCAGCAATGCCATTAGCAGTAGCAGTCCATGTTCATTGCTGAAGCTGCAGTAAAATTAGTAACACTACGTCTGCTACCACTAACACTCGTACACTCTCGTCGGTAACGTGAAGACGGTTCAAATCAGCAGTGGTTCGAATCGCATCGGTAACTTACGGGGTATGTGAGCCGGCCGCTCAGAAAGCAATGGCAAACTACTGAGCGTAATCTTGCCAAGAGATCAACATACAGCTGAAAGATGCTGGTGTTGACAGCTAAGTCCTGTAAAGGATATGCTAAAAAAGGCGGTATTGTGTACTTTTATATTTAATTGTTTATTGAAATATGAGGAAATGTTTGCGGCTATGTTAGTAATTTCGTGTTACTCCGGTGATATAATTAGACACTAAAGCCGAAGACACCAGCCACCTCTGGCACTTGTCACTGATAACACCAGAACATAGTTTGGGCGTCAGTGCAAAATGGAATGCGTCTGACACCTGAACAATATCTTGCTTAAGTTAACAGCCGGGCAGAGTACTCGTCGCCACTGTCTGTTTTCACAGCCAGATGAGGTACACATGGCCAGGCCCACGTTAGTTCCACACTACAAGATCGTCACGGATTTCTTTTTGTTAAGCAACCATTTACTTTCTCACACGTTATATCAGTAATCCAATGCTCCCGCAGTAGTGAGTGTTTCACAAAAACCTGCTTTGTGGTACTGGAGATGAATTACGGGGATCCGTTTCTAATGTACTTCTAGATAACTTCAATTCTATGACAGGTGGGGTTTTCAAAGTATATAACATTGTTCACTAACGTGGAAATTCCACGAGTTATTTGAAATGTCTAAATGCTGTTTCAAATATGTGCTTTTCAAAGTCAGTGTTCTAGAAGAATGCTACATTAATTAGATGAAAAGACAATAAACATATATTTCTAACAAGAACTCGGTACAAGAAGACGATAGGCTATTAATTCATTCATTAATTAAGTAACATGTCCTTTGCAGAACCTCGCTCCCATACAAGCTTCCGGAAGACCTCTCGATCATAAGCAAGATGTCCCGCGTCCGATACACCCATCTGGAGATCATCCGCCAAATCTTTTACCCATCGTCTCTTTGGTGTTCCCCTTCCTCTATTCCCATGCATATCAATCCTTCCATCATGTGTCATGCCGATAAAGCGTGGGCGGTCATGTTTTGCAATCTCACTCGATTACCAGAGCCGTGTTCCTGGCTCGATCATGCCACGTGGCCAAGCCATCCAGCTATTTACTTCTCGGTCTTCCCTTTGGTCTCTTCTCTTCGATCTTGCCAGTTGTCACCAAGTTCTCCAATTCGTTTCTTCTCATAACATGCCCATAAATGTTGAATGTCTACGTCTAATGTCTCTAATCAGTTTACGATCTTCATGTTCCTACTTTCAACGTTGATACTGTTTTGTACTCAGTCGCCTGCTGACGGTCTGGAGTCACTTGCTGCACATACCAGGCATATTTTTGTTCCGCATATCCTTTACAGGACATCGCTGTCAACATCAGCATCTTTCAGCTGAATGTTGATTTCTTGGCAAGATTACGCTCAGTAGTTTACTAGGCATATACCCCTCCATTATTGTTCTCTCCAAACTTTCGTGACCTTTCACGTGATCAAAGTATTTCAATTTTCTTTGTTTTATTGTTTTTAATAGCCAACCCTCATCAATATTTAGCTCTTGAAGTATGGATGCATTTGTTCTTTTCTTTATCCAAGATATTCTTAGAACCAGTCTATAACAGTTATATTCAAAGGGACTTATGCGCAGTTCAGCTTCTTTAGTAAGTGTCCAGGTCTCATAGGCGTATGTGCAATGGGAAAGATGCATGCTCTTAAAAATCTAATTTTTGTAGTTCTATCTGTCCCTCAATTTATTTCTTTGTTTTAGTCTTTGAAGAGCAATAGGTATTCGTCTTTTAACTTCTTTCATTGTGTCGCTATTGTTGGTAATTAATGACCCAAGATATTCGAAGTTTGTGCCATCTCCAATGTTTCCTCATTGACATATATTTCTTTCTCCATAGTAGTTTTATCTTATGCACTATATTTGTGTTTGCTGTGTTAAGATATAAGTTGTGATTTTCACTATTCAATTGAGTTGAGGTTATTAGGTTGTTTATACCATTCTGTTTTGTGGAAGGCAATACTGTAACATCAGCATACCGAATCTCTGGTATGTCATAACTTCCGATATTTAGGGCATCATATAGCTCCCGGTTTATATCATCTCTGACATTTCTCATTATATTTTCGGCGTAGGGGTTAAACAAATGGGAACAGCACACAGCCCTGACGGACTCCTTGCTTTATCTCAAAGCAATCTGATGTCTCGCCATCTATTCTAACCGTTGCTTGTTGGTATAGATAGAGCATTTTGAGTTGTATTAAATGTGACGGAAAGCCCATATTCCTCATGATTTCCCAAAGTTTCTGATGTTGTACACAGTCAAATGCCTTTGAATAATCCACAAAAACAAGAGAATAGGTTTACATTAAATTCTCTACACTTCTCTATTATTAAACGCATGATGAGTATGTCATCTCTTGTTCCTCTTCCTTGTCTGAATCCAGCTTGAATCACGTCAATTTCTTCTTCCATTTTCTTATAAAGTCTTCCCAATATGATTTGTAAAAGAATTTTATCAGGGCAACTGTTCTATAGTTGGTGCATATTTTCAGGCTGTCCGTTTTTGGTATTGGAATGAAGATAATTCTCTTCCAATCGTTCTGTCTCTGCTGTCACTCGTTCATATATCTCATTCATATCCTCACTGTCTTTCATATCATACATTCCACTGCAGTATTCCTATATTCTGTATTCCAGTATATAGAATTTGCCTAGATTCTCTTAAGGTATTTCCCAACTTGTCACAGATAACATTCAATTGAGGTTAAACATTTCTTGTCAATAACTTCATTTCTTTCAAGATTTCGTAATCTCTTCCAATCTTATGATATTGCTCTATTCTGATACAGCAATCTTGTATATATTGGATTTTTGTCCATTCTTGTGTTCTTTCTTATTTCTCGAGTTAAAGATTTATGTTTCATCCTGCTGTTATCGCTTTCACTTCCTTTATGTTTCAGTTCTCTTTTTGTTTTATTAATTCTAACGTGTCTGACGTAATCCATGGCTTATGTGGTTTTTTTCTTGGTCGGAATCTTTGGCTGCAGCTATCCAGATATCAGCCAGTCTCCCTGGCCAAGGAGTTAGCGACATTGTTCCTAACCCCGTATATCCACGTGAGTAGTAGTACAGGAGAGAGGAGAAAGGAGAACTCCTCGTAGACGGATTCAAGTTATGATATATAACTGACACATGACAGAGCACGGGAACGACATATGGCTTATGTTAGCAACCTTTGGGAAGACTGTCATAGAGGAACAGTTCTGCATAATAAGACACTGGATGATGGTGACATGTTGCTTCATATCCCACGATCATTTTTGGGTATGGCGGAAGACTAGAACAAGAGATGAGTCTACTTAGCGACTAATAGCTTGACTGTACGTTTCAGGGTCGGGAATCAAAGTTGTCACGGACGCTCATCCACTTTCAAGCGATGTTCCTGAAAACGGACTGCATCATGGCCGAAAAATGTGTAGCTGACGAGGGAAGGCAGATCTAGTTCCAAAGACGCTACCTGACGTCTACCGACAGGAGCACATATTCCATCCTCACCGCAAACGGATACAAACAACACAGATCCTTTTTAGTTTATTTATTTATTTATTTATTTATTTATTTATTTATTTTTGATAACAGAGAAGAAAAAGAAAGAAGAATACAGTTTTTCACAACTGTATGTCATAAAATGTGGGTCTGTATGCCATAAATAAGAATTATTTTCGCATGCATTGGACCTGCGACTGACCTAGCAATCCAGCAGGGGATTTTCATACAGCTCGTAGAAAAACTAAGAAGTATAATCGGGAGTCTAGATAGATGAAGCCCATAAACGGGCACTATCTCGCTGTTTACGCTTCACCTCGACACCGCAAGGTACAAGGGGAACATGATGAGATGAGATGAGCATTGGGTATAACCTGATTAGTATTACAAGGGAAGAAGCGATTGACTCTTTAAGGAGACCTACAATGCTGGACATAATTTTAATAACAGATCTTTTAACTTGTAACCCTCAAATTTGATAACTGTCGGATTTTTAAGAGATTGATGGCTCAACCCCCAAAGAGATAAAGGATACTAAGTTCCTCTTTCTCAGTGTGATTCTGCCTGTTATAGTTAATTAAGCTAGCACTGGCTCAAATGCTTGATTTAGTATATTGAGTTTCGGAGAACCAATGACTTCCTCCAGGGAACAATGCAAGTTTCCTGAAGGCACACACTATCTTGTTGGGGGTTCCTTGCGTCTCTTCTCTCAGCTTAATTACTTAATATATAAGGGTGTGTCTTATTGAACTACTCACACGACAAGAAAACACTCGAAGGAGGAATTGACCTCTTACATAATTTATTAAAACATAAACATGGATTATGGTATTTCAATACATCAACATAATCATTTTCATTTAGTATTCATAATTAATAAGTGATAATACAAGTACAAGATAATTCATATCCCTGGATGCCTGAAATATACATTTTATGATATACTTTAATTTCATTTGGGATAGACTGTCTGAGCCTGATTATAAGTGATAATACAAGTACAAGATAATTCATATCCCTGGATGCCTGAAATATACATTTTATGATATACTTTAATTTCATTTGGGATAGACTGTCTGAGCCTGATTATAAACAGTTGTACTTCAGGGTGACTGGATCCCTAATGCGATCAATTCCTTGAGTTGTGTTAAGTTCTCCTAATGAGTGATAATTATCTTCCTGGGTATCGGATAGAATTTGAGTTTTCCTACACTCCAGCTAAGTTACCTCTAGTACTGGGCTAGGAAACTGCTTGCAGGTGAGTTCTGTTTGGGATACTGTTCTGCATCACTTTGTCCAGATACTTCACTCACAAAAGAAAGCCAGGCCTGGATCTCGATTCAGTTATGCCGCCACCTTCACCAAGTCCTGTATTCAACCGAGTGGTTCATTCACTCTAATCAGGTCTTGGTCTATAGGGTTAGAACCACTACCTGAAAATTCAGCAATCACATAATCTAATCATACCCTCAATATGACATTAGAAATGAATTGCTGTGAACTGCTAAGAACTCAACAAGTGAAATCAATAAAAAGAATTTTGTTCCTAGAGAAAATAAACAGTGGAGGGTACAGAGTTTTGGTGTTCTCAAATAGTTATCCACACATAATGGTTGTTCTACATTCAATCTATGGTGTTCAAGGTTTAGACTAGCAGAAGTGCAGTTTCATCTTCACCTATGCCGGTCCTCATGGTTCCAGGTTAAGTAATACCTTGATTGATTGGAAATTGACAACTATGTTTACAAACCTCTCCCGTACCTAGTTATTTTCTCTCCATCTTCTTTTATTCAAGAAAAAGTGTCTCTTACATTACTGGGTTTTAAAATCATTTCCCACAGTAATGAGTAGTTTCTTAAAAACAATATATGTACATCATGGAATCAATTCTTGTATAGCATTCAGGTGCATTCTTCTTCATTAAATGCTTCAAGTGGGAAGTTATCTTCCTTTCTCATGGATGTAATATTTATCATCATCATCATCATCATCATCATCATCATCATCATCATCATCATCATCATCATCATCATCATCATCATCATCATCATCATCATCATCATCATCATCATCGTCGTCGTCGTCGTCGTCGTCGTCATCGTCATCATCATCATCATCATCATCATCATCATCATCATCATCATCATCATCATCATCATCATCATCATCATCATCATCATCATCATCATCATCATCATCATCATCATCATCATCATCATCATCATCATCATCATAGTTCATTATCATTGTCATTACAATCATTATATCATTGTCATTACAATCATTATCAATATATTATCAACATCATCATGACATTAGAAATGTTGTAACATGAAATACAAAGAGGGATCTTGCTTAAGATCCAAAACCAGATGCTTGTAGTATGCGTAATGTACGATATGGTTTGTGTCGTGCTTAGCGCACAAAACCAGATGATTGTAACATGAATGATATTTTATACAAAGTGTTGTAATGCGCCGGAGTGTACTAAATTATTACTTAGTGTATGAGTTATTCCGAACAAGTTCTCTGTTGATAGACATGACATTACACCTCACAGTTGCCTTTATCATGAGATTGACTGTTGGCTTATACGCCCTCTCTTTCAGCATGTAACTTCACTCACTCATATTCCTCATTCACCAGACACCATATTTATATTGCATGGATGATCAATTCTCTCATCTATCAGACATCCTTCATATGTGCATGGATGATCATACAGGAATCTTTCATCAAACATCATTCATACTTGCATGCAAGGTGAGTAATTATACTTATGTGATTTCCCAATGATAACTTAAAATGTTTAACATCATTGATATCACAATGAAATCTCTCATTTCACAATCATTCATCAGACACATCATATCTGCAGGAATGGCAATTAGTATATGTCTGTGCTTGTCGTGGATACCTTTTATTGTGTCGTCCCTGGAGTGAGGGGAATCAACACCCACATTATTTTTAACCCCATATCATTATTCTGGAGAAGCCACCAGATTCCGTCCACCACACTCCGTCAGTCAATGGATACCTCTCTCTCTCTCTCTCTCTCTCTCTCTCTCTCTCTCTGTCTCTCTCTCTCTCTCTCTCTCTCTCTCTCTCTCTCTCTCTCTTACCACTGGATCATGCGCCCTCTCACACTTCCCCAAAACAACATACTAAACAACTCTAGCTTCCAAAAATTAATAACATATTAATTTAATGAAGAAAAGTGTATGTATGTGAGAAGTGTATGTGTAGAATGTATGTCGTATACTCTAGTGTGTCTGCAGAATCAAACCGGAGAACTCAAGAGCAAAGTCTGATCATCCTTGTAAGGATCACATAACATCATCATAGGTCAGTACACGATAACCTCACCATACGATGTGTCCCTCCTGCTAGATGTTGACTTCCTCCGGTAGCTTTTTGATAACCCAGATACCTGGTCACCAATCACGGATATAGTCCGATACTGATCCTGAATCGATCACACACACAGTTACTAACTGTCCCTACAGTTCTAATGTTCATCAATCCTTGTATCGTGAAAATATGTATCACTGTCCCGTGTAACACAATTGTTTATTACTAATTGTCCTAAAGTTTTCACGATCGCAAAGTAAAGAGTACAATTCCACAGGAATCTACTATTTTAGGAAAAATGCTATGTTCAGTGTTCCTTCTAAAACCCGTAGTGTTCATAATACATGTGGTATGAAAATTGACTTCTCGTAATCATAGTGAACTCTATCACAAATAAAACGTTCCTAGATAACTATATGTTTCTGCTCAACAGAGCCATGTTCTTTCAGACCCTCCTGATCATGAGCTCAATGTAAAAGCCGCTGAATGAAACGTCCTTCACTGAATCATCCATTTTTTAACAGTGATGTTTCAGCTTCTTTTCTTTGCAACCTGAGGGAACCTGTGAAAGAGAGAGAACACACCGGTGAGAGCAACCGGACACTGACTCCTATTAGATGAGTGTAGGCCGACGGCCTCACTCAGATATATGACAGTGAACCAAACTCTGTCATGGGGCAGAGGAGCTCATCACGTCGGTTTGAATTAGGGTAAGACAAGGAAAGAGCAAAATTTAAAGTGCAGAACCCCAGTAGACCCCCACTGGAAGATCCCACCATTGGACATTTCCCCTATCCCCCAACCATCCTCAATCTCTCTAAATATCATCCCACTTCCTTATTCCCAACCAGCTGAGCTAATTGACATCTCACACTAGTTAGTTTCAACAATGCGATTGCCTAATGTCGCCGACACTCTATGAATACCTAACCACAATGCAACAACACTATGTTCAAGTCCTAAACTCTAGCCATCACTTGACTATTCTACATTATTGACATCTAAATACTATTTGTAAATACCTTATGAAATCCTAGCTCAATCCTGAATCGAATCCAAACCTTGCCATGAAAGACACATGTTCCTCAACGTTAATTGATACCGAACACGCTAGATTCTTTTCACTAATAAAACAGAGCTAGTCACAACACTTCAGCCTAGGTCAACTCCCTTGTTCAAACTAGCGGTACAAATTCTGTTTTGCATACAGTCGGGATTGTCCCAGTGACGTCATTCTCCTGTCAACAACATATGGCAACCGAGTCAAGGAGGCGCTTTGTCTTTCATCTTGAGTCTTGGGCAAACAACCGGCCGACTCTTTTCCCTTTTGTTTTCCGGGGAATTCTCCAAGACTGGCGGTTCCTTTGATCCAACGTGAATGTTTTTTCCACTAGTAACAAACAATTGCAGCTGTGCATACAATATACATACAATATTATATACATATAAAAATACATACAAATTATGTGATACACTCACCCGCATTCATTCATTATGAATCATAATCATTCTTGTACGGCGGTTGATTACGCACTATTATGTGGCACAAATATTATTAATTCCACATGTTTGACAACAATGAAAATATATTTGCCTTACCACATGTGTGCTTTAACATCACACAAATTATGATACCTATAGAAATCTATTGGGCTCGTATGCGTTCATGGAACAGAAAACTTACTTGACTTTGCATGTGCTCAAATCTACTTGACTATACACATTACACTAGTTTGACTTACTAGTGTTTACACATTTAAAATAGTTTCTTCTTACCAGTATGGGCACATGGAAAATAGTGTCCTTACTACTGAACTAAGGATTCTGAGTTTTCTTAAATCTTAAGTCACTCACCACTCTAAATCACTACTGATTTACCTACTTAAGATATAAATGTACAACTTGGACTAATGCTTATACACTAAATCAGTTGTTTACCTTGGGAGATAAATAAAACTCAATATGGTTATTCTTAATGGACAGTTTACCCATAGGCTAAGAGAACTAAATGTATTATTTAGTTCTTACTAAATTAATTTCTTAAGAACTTACCACATGGTTTTACAATACTGACTTACCACTCTTCTTCTGAAAAACAGACTCACAAACTAATCTTCTTCTTCTTCTTCAGCGTTCCGAGCTATTGAGGTTCTTTGCTGCAGATACAATCCGTCTCCATTCGTCTCTCTGGTTGACCTTCTCTTGCCTGTCGTTGATTCCAAGTGCTTGTAGGTCTGTATATATATTATCTCTCCACAGTCTTCTTGTTCTGCCTCGGGGTCTACGGTTATTTATTTCCTGAGTGTAAGAGAGTTTTGTTTCCCTGTTATCTTCCATTCTTTCTATATGCCCCAGCCATTGTAGTCTATTAGCCTTCATGATACCAGCGATTAGCGGGGACTTAAACAGATCATAAATGTCTTTGTTACGTCTTCATTTCCACTCTCCACTTTGTGTATCCCTAATGGGTCCAAACATGCGTCTAGAGCCATACAACACAACTGGTCTGATCAGTGTTTTGTATATTGTGATCTTGGTGTTACGAGATAGCGCCTTTGATTTTAGTAGATGTTGTATTGCATAGTATATCTTATTTCCAGAATTGATTCTAGTTTGTATTTCTTCCCTTATGATGTTGGAGCAATTGAAGATTGTACCCAGATATTTGTATGTTTCCGTTCTTTTAATGGTCATATTATCTATTTGTATGTGGCCAGAATTTTTAGCCATTCCTTCTCTTGAAATTACCATATATTCTGTCTTATCTTGGTTGATAACCAGACCCATCTGTTGGGCTTTTTCCTTTAAGTAAGTCAATATTTCCAATGTCTTTTGTTCATTTCCCCCTATAATATATATATATCATCTGCATAACCAAGCAGCTTGGATGTTCCTCCAATATCACATTCCTCCTTTACCCTCCTTACAACTTTCTCTAGAGCCAGATTGAAGAGTAGCGGCGATAGTGCATCACCCTGTTTCAAGCCAGATGTTATTTGGAAAGGGTCTGATTTCCTGCCTTTATATGTTACTATATTATAAGTATCTTCCATGCATAGTCTGGCCATGTTGATTAACTTCCTTGGTATTCCAAAATAAATATCATATTCACCTTCATCCGAACAGGACGGCTTCACAACACATGTCAACAGTTGACAACACCAAGATGTCAGGTCCTCGATTTGGTTGATTCCAAATACTGATTGCTAGTTTTCGTCCTTCTATTCTCTCTAGACTTTACTTTTCTAACGTGGTCGTAGCGAGTTGAGAAGCTACCATTTTCCGCAGGCACAGCCGGCCTTTCTCATGGTTTGTGACAACGAGTTGTGGTTTGAGTTTGTACAATGAGGCCCGGAAACCGGCTGTTGCTGTTTATATCTAAGCTTTTTCCGTTTCGTGTTTTGGCTTTCCCGTAGACCATGTGTCTGTCCTTGTAAAATATGGGATTGTAGTAATATGAAACAAACTAGCATTGTTGCGGTGAACTTGATTTTGTTGTCCTGAAAATATTTACCGCGATGTTACGCTTGTGAAAAATTATATTACAATAACAATAGTCGCCTGTCTATGTGTGACTGTAATCACTAGAGAGATAACAACGAGAATTGAACAGAAACAGAACAACAACGCCACATACTTCTGATTGTGACGACACTATCCTGTGTGTGCTTTAGCCGCCCTCCGTGGCGTAGATGTAGCGCAATCCAGCATGCCGTGCTCGATATCAGCTGCAGGCGATTTGGAAGAAGACCGCATTGGTTCGATTTTTAACAATTGTATGAGTGTCGTTTGTTCAGAAAGCAATGGCAAACTACTCAACGGTAATTTGCCTAGTAAATCACAAAGAACCAACACATGCTGGCGTTGACTGCGACGGCGTGTAAAGAAGAAGCAACTAACTTGTGTGATGTATGAATTTTCACAATCACGCTGATGTTAATTTGAAATAACACAGAGCTGCGTGTAGGCTACTGATAATCTATTATATTCATTATAATCTGTTTTCCGTAACTTTCAGAATGAATAATTCGATTGCATGTCCTAAGCAGTGGACACAGTTGTACAGATGGCGCTAGGTAACTTGTGTGGATTGGATTGTATGTAGTTGTAACAGTGTCTGTTTATTGCTTGTTTGCAGACACAGGCTATGTCCCGTTTGTCACTTATAATTTTGTTCTAGTAAAGGTTACCAATTCTTCTCATAAATTTTGTTGACTTGCTAATTGAATAATCATCATGAGCTCTAAAATTATTTTGTCTGTAATATTTGTTTTCAGACTCTCCCGTGAGAAGAACAGCGTTCCTTTTAATAAAACCAGATATCATCATCATCATCACCATCATCATCATCATCATCATCATCATCACATCATCATCATCATCATCATCATCATCATCATCATCATCATCATCATCATCATCATCATCATCATCATCATCATCATCATGTGCCACGTCAAACGGCGTAGGCATTCATATCTTTACATGTCTGGGTTCTAGCTGTTCCGGGTCAAGTCTGTTGGCCGATGTCCTGCCTGCCACAGTCATAAGACACCCGGTACAATTCCTGTGAACCTGGGTCCTACTCCTCTACAACCGCAGGTCTCTCCAGTCGCCATCATTCTAACTAATGTATTCCGTCTCTTTATGTGACCAAAGATTACTGGTTTTCTCTCTCTTATAAAAGTTACAAATGTCCAGAAACCATGTCCACGTCCGGGCGTGTATCTGACATATGCTGCCAGCCCTATATTTATACTGACTAATCTGCACTCGGTGAGCCATATCATCAATACCAATTCAGCCAGCTTTAGCTTCTAGCAAATGTCTTGATGGCAGCTGTACTTTCTAGGACATGGCTTGATGGCAGCTGTACTTTCTAGGACATGGCTTGATGGCAGCTGTACTTTCTAGGACATGGCTTGATGGCAGCTGTACTTTCTAGGACATGGCTTGGTATCAACTGTACTTTCTAGGACATGGCTTGATGTCAACTGTACTTTCTAGGACATGTCTTGGTATCAACTGTACTTTCTAGGACATGGCTTGGTGTCAACTGTACTTTCTTGGGCATGTCTTGATGGCAACTGTACTTTCTAGGACATGTCTTGGTATCAACTGTACTTTCTAGGACATGGCTTGGTGTCAACTGTACTTTCTTGGGCATGTCTTGATGGCAACTGTACTTTCTAGGACATTTCTTTACATTGGCTTCTCTTACTTGGACATTTCTTTATATCAGCTGTACTTTCTAGGACATTGCTTGATGCCGACTGCATTCATATGATATTTCTTGGTGCCGACTGTACTTCCTAAGACATTTCTTTACATCGGCTTCACTTTCTAGGACACGTCTTGATGCCAGCTGTACTTTCCAGGACATTTCTTGATGCCATCTGTACTTTCTTGGGCATGTCTTGATGTCAACTGTACTTTCCAGGACATTTCTTGATGCCAACTGCATTCCTTGGACTTTTCTTGGTGCCGACTGTACTTCCTAAGACATTTCTTTACATCGGCTTCACTTTCTAGCGCATGTCTGGCTTGCTTGCTTGTGTTCGTTGGCTTGAGCTCCAACGTGAAGTCCTGTATGTCGGATGAAGGCATCCTGTTGTCCAACATCAGTGTTATGTCATACATGACCTGAGGTTTGCGTGAGTATTCGTTGTCCCATGTCTGGCTTATTGGTGTGCAGACTGGTGGTTCCTGGCCGTACTGGTAGGCACTCTCCGACTTCGGAGGAATCGGCGATCCTACTGACTTTAGCCAGGACCCAGAAGGGACCTGTTGCCCAGGACGCTTGACGAGGACGCGTCAATAGGTCTTGGCCAGTATATAACTCGGCCCTGGTGCCTTGGAAACACCTCTGCGTCCCTAGGGCATGTCTTGATGTCAACTGTACTTCTCAGGACATTTCTTGACGCCACCTTTACTTCTAAGGACATTCATTTACACAGGCATGACTTCCTATAACATTTCTCGATACCTGCTTAACCTCCCAAGACATTTCCTGATACCCATTTTAGACTTATCGATTTGGGAGTCGGGAGCAATTATAAAAATAAGCCTCGGTGCGTGTACGAACCCACGACAACTGGGTCGGCAGGCTCCCTCTTGAGACTCTGGAACCAGTGGCATTACAACAAAAGCCCAAATCCCATGCTCCTGGATTCCTACGAAAATAACCAGAAAAATGCTGTCTTAGAGAGGAAAATCCAACGATATTACAGTGATAAAAAATATCAGATTTCAGCAAGAAGAAATTTAAATCAGCTATGGCCTTAATTTCTTGAAAACAGAATTTAAAGCATTCTTAACTTCAGCTGCGCGACACGAAAGACGAAATGCTTCGGCGCTGAATTTGGCAGCGCAGGGTTACAGAAACTCGGAAAGCTAATTGGCAAAAGAGCGTGATTTCCTAGTACGATAATTCCGTTTTAGGGGTACGAAAGCGCGAATAATATGGCATGTAATATGCAACGGGTACATACAAGTCATGGACGTCCTGTTCCACCCAGCCTAAAATTGGTAAATAGAATGGGATGTCTAGGGCAGTAAAGGAGTGATATTAATCACATCCGCCTTTGAGTGCCGATCGGTCTAAAAATAAGAAATATCATCAAATGTACAGATGGTATCATATATAACTGCACTTAGTTTATACTGTGGCTACTGATTTCGGTGCAAATACGAAACGATTGAAATGGCAACTGATTTTATTAATTGATTCAGTACCAAACTAAAATAGGTTTGGACCAAACATGGTGCACAATCAAATGAGCTAGTATTATCATGTATATTTCCCATCACTTGATCATTGAAATTGAGGAAGATGCCACGAAACAAAGCAAATAACACGATGACCATAGTATGGCGATATATCGTCCTTCCGTCCAAAAGGAAGGTCACATTTGGCGACATATTATCCATTGGCATTCATTCATTCATTCATTCATTCATTCATTCAGTCATTCATTCAGTCATACATTGATTTAGTAGCATGTTCTTTGCAGAACCTCGCTCCCATAACAACCTTCATGAAAAATTCTCAATCATAAGCAACATGTCCCGCGTCCGATACACCCATCTGGAGATCAAACCGCCACATCCTGCACCCATCTTCTCTGTGGCCTTCCTCCTCCTCTCTTCCCAGGCATATACCCCTCCATTATTGTTCTCTCCAAACTTTCATGACGTTTCAAGTGACCAAATATTTCAATTTTCTGTGTTTTATCGTGTTTAGTAGTCAACCTTTTTCAATATTCAGATCTTGTCGAATGGATTCATTTGTTCCTTTCGTTATCCAAGATATTCTTAGAACCCGTCTATACTATTTATATTGAAAGGCAATTATGCACTGTTTAGCTTGTTTAGTAAGTGTCCATGTCTCACAGGCATATGTTGCAATGGGAAAGATAGTATTCTCTTAGAAATCTAATTTTTGTATTTCTGTCTGTCCCACTCCTCAATTTATTCAGTTATTTTAGTCTTTGAAGAGATAGATATTCGTCTTTTAAATTCGTCCATTGTGTCAAAATTGTTGGTAATCAATGACACATGATATTCGAAATTTGTTCCAATTTTTCCTCATTAACATATATTTCTTCCTCCATAGGAGTTGTATCTGTATGCATTATCTTTGTTTATTGCTACGTTAGGATCTAAGTTGTGATTTTCAATATTCAACTGGGTTGAGTTTATTAGGTTTTCAATAACATTCTGTGATGTGGATAACAATAATGTATCATCAGCATATAGAGTCTCTGATATTTCATAACCACTAATATTTAGCGCATCATATTGCTCCCTGGTTAGATCATTCATTGGCACCTTTCCGTCTTGACAGACGAGTTTGGTACATTGTGCTTCAAAAAGGCTTAATAACTACGATCCAAGACGGTGACGAGTGTTGCTGGTAAGGCCAATTCTTGCTGCAAATGTTTGCCCACAGTAGGTGCATGTGAAAACATGATCACTTCCACCATTTTGCACCATCTTATGTCTCTCACGCTCTGTGTGTGCTTTATCTGCAATCATTTTCTCCTTTGTCTGTATTCCGTTTCTGATATTTGCCCTCCATGCAACACGTTCAGCGGCGACGTGCTCCCAATGTGCATTATCAATGCCTGTATCAATCATGTCCCGCTTTCACACATCTTTGTATCGTAGTAGAGGCCGACCCTGAGATCTCCTACCCGTCTGTAATTCACCAAAAAAAGATGTTCTTTGGTATTCTACCATCATCCATCCTCCTAACGTGTCCTATCCATCTAAGTCTACGAAGACTGAGCATGGAATACACCGTCCCACAACCTGATCTTTCCAATACTTCAGTATTTGTGATTTTGTCTTGCCACTTAATACCAAGTATTCTTCGCAGACACTGCATATGAAAGCTGTTTAAACGTTTCTCTTGGCGTGAGTAAGTTGTCCAGGTTTCACTGCCATAAAGAAAAGTACTAAGGACACAGACTTGGTAGACAAGGACTTTTGTTTTGGCAGTAAGCTTCCTGTTCTCCCAGACTCTTTTTGCTAACATGTTCATTGTTGTTGCTGCCTTGCCAATCCTGATGTTGATTTCCTGATCGAGGGATAATTTGCTATTTACCTCTGATCCTAGATATGTAAAATGGTCTACTATCTCCAGTTCGGCGTCGTCAATAAAGATTGATGGTACACCATGTGCACCTTGTGACATAATCTGTGTCTTCTTTTTGTTAATTGTTAAACTAAATTCAGAACAAGCATTGGAGAATGCAGATAGTAGATGTTGTAATTCTTCTTCAGAGTAGGTCGTAATCGCAGCATCATCCGCAAAAAGCAACTCTCTGATTAGTACCCTGCTAATTTGGGTATTGGCCTTCAATCTCTGAGCATTATAGAGGCCACCATCTGAGCGTGAGTGAATGTATATACCGTCATCCTGATTACGAAAGGCATATTTCAGTAGAAGTGAAAAGTATATCCCAAAGAGGGTGGGGGCTATTACACAGCCTTGCTTAACTCCACTCTTGATTTCAAATTCTTCTGAAGTTGAGCCATCAAACTTGATTATACCCTTCATGCCTGTGTGGAACGATTCCACAATGGACAGAAGAGTTGGTGGGCAGCCAATCTTCTTTAGTGCTTTGAACAGACCCTCACGACTGACCAAATCGAATGCCTTTGTGAGGTCGATGAAGTAAATAAACAGTGGCTGATTTTGTTTCCGGCATTTTTCTTGCATCATACGCAATGAGAATATCATATCAATGGTAGACCGGTTCTGACGGAAGCCGCACTGTGATTCGGGTTAGACTTGATCTCCCAGGACTTGAAGTCTGTGCAGGACAATTCTGGCAAATACTTTCCCAACAATACACAGAAGTGAGATACCCCTATAGTTGTTACAGTCGCTCCGATCTCCCTTGTTCTTGTACAGCGTTATCATGTTTGAATCTTTGAAATCCAGTGGGACTTGTCCTTCTCGCCAGCATAGCTCTATTAGCTGGTGGATCTGTAGAGCGAGTGTGTCTTGCCCACTCCTGATCACCTCTATTGGAATCCCATCCTTACCTGGAGCCTTGCCAGATGCAAGCTCATTTATAGCACACTTAACTTCTGTTATAGTGGGAAGTGTGTCCAGAGAGTTGGCAGGGCCTCTATGGCGTTGAGGGCATCATCCGCTAGCTTGGTCTCACTTGAGTAAAGCTCTAAATACTGCTCGACCCATCTATCCATCTGCTGTTTCTTATCAGTGATGATTTCTCCAGTCGAGGTTTTCAGCGGTGCACTTCTTTTGATCATTGGACCACAGGCTTTCTTTATCCCTTCATACATGCTTCTGATGTTTCCCTTATCACTTGCGATTTGAATGGGCTCACATAACTTGATCCAATAGTTAGATCAAATAATGTATGAAAGAGAGTGATAGAAGGGCAGAATGTTAGACGGGCTTGCGTGCCCAATTCTTAATCCTTTGAAAATAAAGTTTGTTTGTTTGTTTGTTTGTTTGTTTGGTTGTTTATCGTCTCTGACATTTCTCATTATAATCCCTATATTTTCGGCGCAATAAATCAGTTTATATATATATATATATATATATATATATATATATATATATATATATATATTAGTGTCAGGTCTTAGTCAGATATGACTGAGCTACCGTATGACAGTAGACGGTACTACCTGCCGTCTGTCAGCGCCGAATGTTAGGCGGCGCTTACCAAACACGACAACCCACATTGTGCCAACGGCTTCGGGCGGAAGAGCACAATTGGGAAGGTACTAGCCTTATCCTGGTGCGAGGAAATGCAACCCAAAGACAAAATAGTCATGGCAGGACAGACCAGGCCCTAAGCCTTGGTTGGCAGCTGGTCTAGGATCGAAGCTCCGACAGGCGGACAGTTAGAGCATTGCTTTGCTGATCCGGCAGCTTCTGCAGCTTGTCTTGTTCCAGATGTAGGGGTGTTAACTTTCCTCTGGAGTGAAATAGGCAGGCCGAGAGAGGGATCATGCTGCATGGGCAACTCATGGTTTCTTTATTTTAGCGCAGACTTTGTGCTATGGAGAGGCAATAACTCCATCCCTGGTCTTAACCGGTCTCGGAATCAAAGCGAGAGGCAACTGTTACGGGTTATAAGTCCTTGTCAGTTGGCGTAGACATGGGGCGCCACGCGTTGCCTCTGACGGTGGGAGACACCTACAGGTGTCGCTGATCAGCTACCGCCCGCCTCAAGCTGGGCAGCCCCCGGCCAATTGGGTGCTGATCCGCCACAGCCTGCCTGCTTCAATGGGTGCTTGGAGCTAGGACAAAATCTGAATCGCAGGCTGTAAAACCAATGCACCAGGTACTAATAAAAAGAATAATAGAAACCTCAAGCTACGGCTTGCAACCTGGAACGTGAGAACCATGTGTCCAGGATTTTCCACTGACTTGACAAATATTGACGATGTGAGAAAAACGGCTGTGATTGATGCTGAACTCAATCGTCTTAACATTGATATTGCTGGCCTGCAGGAGACTCGCCTCGCTGAGGAAGGGTCACTCAGGGAAATCAATTACACCTTTTTTTGGAAGGGAAGAGAGCAGGCAGAAAAAAGGCAACATGGTGTGGGCTTTGCAGTGAAGAATTCGCTACTGGGAATGATTGATATCCCAACTGGAGGTAATGAAAGATTTTTATCACTGCGCTTGGCAACCTCTTGTGGATTTGCCACCATTCTCACTGCATATGCACTGACACTCGCTTCCTCTGATGATGTGAAGGATACGTTCTATGAGCAGCTAGACTCTGCGATCAAGGCAGTTCCAATATCCGACTACATTTATATGCTCGGTGATTTCAATGCTCGTGTGGGCAAGGACTCGAGTTCATGGCCAGTGTGCCTTGGAAAATACAACATCGGTCGCATGAATGATAATGGGCAAAGGCTGCTGGAGCATTGCACTAGAAATGACCTATGTATTACAAACTCCTTTTTTAAAACAAAAGAGATACATAAGGTCACATGGAAACATCCAAGATCCGGCCATTGGCATCAGCTGGACTTCATTATCACACGGAGACAACATCTGAACCATACATCATTAACTCGAAGTTACCACAGTGCTGACTGTGATACAGATCATTCTTTGGTTGTTGCAAGGGTTAGATGAGACCAAAGAGAATCTACACAGCTAAACACAAGTCTAGCCCTAGGATTAATATTATTAACACTCACGATCCTGGAAAGTGCTTTGAATTTCAACAGCAACTTGAAGACGCTTTCAATGATACATCAGAAAATTGTATAGTAAATGATAAATGGAGTAAACTTAAGGAAACTATTTATAAAACAGCGGTAGGGGTTTACGGCACTGTGGATCATAAGAGGCAGGACTGGTTTGCGGCAAACAGCCAGATACTGCAGCCCTAAATTGATAAAAAGAAGATAGCTCTCTTAAGAAACAAGGAAAGACCAACGCGTAACACTTTGAGTGAGCTGAAGCAAGTGAGGAAGGATGTACAAAAGGCTGCCAGGCAGTGTGCGAATGACTATTGGATCAAGTTATGTGAGTCCATTCAAATCGCAAGTGATAAGGGAAACATCAGAAGCATGTATGAATAGATAAAGAAAGCCTGTGGTCCAATGATCAAAAGAAGTGCACCGCTGAAAACCTTGACTGGAGAAATCATCACTGATAAGAAACAGCAGATGGATAGATGGGTCGAGCACTATTTAGAGCTTTACTCAAGTGAGACCAAGCTAGCGGATGATGCCCTCAACGCCATAGAGGCCCTACCAACTCTTGACCACCTGGACACACTTCCCACTATAACAGAAGTTAAGTGTGCTATAAATGAGCTTGCATCTGGCAAGGCTCCAGGTAAGGATGGGATTCCAATAGAGGTAATCAGGAGTGGGCAAGACACACTCGCTCTACAGATCCACCAGCTAATAGAGCTATGCTGGCGAGAAGGACAAGTCCCACAGGATTTCAAAGATTCAAACATCATAACGCTGTACAAGAACAAGGGAGATCGGAGCGACTGTAACAACTATAGGGGTATCTCACTTCTGTGTATTGTTGGGAAAGTATTTGCCAGAATTGTCCTGCGCAGACTTCAAGTCCTGGGAGATCAAGTCTACCCCGAATCACAGTGCGGGTTCCGTCAGAACCGGTCTTCCATTGATATGATATTCTCATTGCGACAGATGGAAGAAAAATGCCGGGAACAAAATCAGCCACTGTTTATTGCCTTCATCGACCTCACAAAGGCATTCGATTTGGTCAGTCGTGAGGATCTGTTCAAAGCACTAAAGAAGATTGGCTGCCCACCAACTCTTCTGTCCATTGTGGAATCGTTCCACACAGGCATGAAGGGTATAATCAAGTTTGATGGCTCAACTTCAGAAGAGTTTGAAATCAAGAGTGGAGTTAAGCAAGGTTGTGTACTATCCCTCACCCTCTTTGGGATATACTTTTCACTTCTACTGAAATATGCCTTTCGTGATCAGGATGATGGTATATACATTCACTCACGCTCAGATGGTGGCCTCTATAATGCTCAGGGATCGAAGGCCAAGACCAAAATTAGCAGGGTACTAATCAGAGAGTTGCTTTTTGCGGATGATGCTGCGATTACGACCCACTCTGAGGAAGAATTACAACATCTCCTATCTGCATTCTCCAATGCTTGTTCTGAATTTGGTTTAACAATTAACAAAACGAAGACACAGATTATGTCACAAGGTGCACATGGTGTACCATCAATCTTTATTGACGACGCCGAACTGGAGATAGTAGACCATTTTACATATCTAGGATCAGAGGTAAATAGCAAATTATCCCTCGATTAGGAAATCAACATCAGGATTGGCAAGGCAGCAACAACAATGAACATGTTAGCAAAAAGAGTCTGGGAGAACAGGAAGCTTACTGCCAAAACAAAAGTCCTCGTCTACCAAGCCTGTGTCCTTAGTACTCTTCTTTATGGCAGTGAAACCTGGACAACTTACTCACGCCAAGAGAAACGTTTAAACAGCTTTCATATGCGGTGTCTGCGAAGAATACTTGGTATTAAGTGGCAAGACAAAATCACAAATACTGAAGTATTGGAAAGATCAGGTTGTGTGACGGTGTATTCCATGCTCAGTCTTCGTAGACTTAGATGGATAGGTCATGTTAGGAGGTTGGATGATGGTAGAATACCAAAGGACATCTTTTTTGGTGAATTACAGATGGGTAGGAGATCTCAGGGTCGGCCTCTACTACGATACAAAGATGTGTGTAAGCGGGACATGATTGATACAGGCATTGATAATGCACATTGGGAGCATGTCGCCGCTGAACGTGTTGCATGGAGGGCAACTATCAGAAATGGAATAAAGACAAAGGAGAAAATGATTGCAGATAAAGCACACACAGAGCGTTAGAGACGTAAGATGGTGCAAAATGGTGAAAATGACCATGTTTTCACATGCACCTACTGTGGGCAGACATTTGCAGCAAGAATTGGCCTTACCAGCCACACTCGCCACCGCCATGGATCGTAGTTATTAAGCCTTTTTGAAACACAATGTACCAAATTATCGTCTGTCAAGACGGAAAGGTTCCAATATATATATATATATATATATATATATATATATATATATATATATACACACACACACGTTTGGGACGATTTTGACTACCTCAACCACCAGGTGAACTATTCAAATATGGAGCCAGCACCATACCCCCAAGACGTGTCAAGGAATAGACAGGTTTCCGTACACATGTTTTTGCGACGTGAACAAAGCTCTCGCTTTGTAAGGGATTCGAACATATGAATACAGAGCCAGCAGGCAAGCGTACCGGCCGCTGCTATAACCTGCCTGGCTATTGGGGTAAATAATTCGAATACAGTTTCATTCACAGAAACACACAGCAACATACACGCATGCGTAAGAAATGGAAAAAAAAAAATTTTTTTCCATATCCTTTATCCGACACGATACATATTATGTAAATAGACACAGGCAAACAGACAGACAGACACCCACAGACAAACATACAGACAGACTTACTTTATGGGCAGATTTCACTTGTGCTTGTTTCTTGCAAGTAGTTCAATTACTATCTGGGGTTTTACTGGCCTCTACCTCGTACTTCCTCTCCTGCTAATTTTGGTGTGTCGAAGAGGTTGTCAATGCAATTCGTAATCCCGCATACCGCATTCAAAACAAAGTTGCAGGCAATTTGGAAGCAGACCGCCTTGCTTTAGTTTCCATACAATGGTATGACTGCCTGTCCTTCAGAAAGTCGTGGCACACTACTGAACGCACACTTGCCAGGAAATAACACACAGCCAAACAATGCTGGTGTTGTCAGCGACGTCCTGTAAAGGATATGTAACTAGTTTTTTGTTGTTGTGTGTCCAACATTGCTGAGTCTGCTCCATAAGGGCCGGCACAGTACCTCATCACTACCGTACTAACTTAAGATTATTTTGCACGAAGTATAGTGTGGGGCAAGACTGTTAAATTTGCGTGCATGTACAGTTGTTGGGAGTGTCTGATGTTGGCCATCACATCCTGGTATCTTGCACAGTGACCTTCAAAGCTCTGTCTATGTTATTCTGAGACTGTATATGGAGTATGCCTTCTCCATTACTTGAATTTTCGTTTCCGTATTTAGTATTTGATGTCTGTTTCACACTCATACAGGCACCCATAGTTGATGAATGTTTGCAAAGAGGCATGTTGGTGTTAAGTGATGTGTCCGTATCTTGCTATTTTGGGTTCAGACTGATTAATATTGCTGGTGTTTTTGCAGTTCTTGTACGTGGTACGCCTCATGTTCCTTCATCTTTTATTATGCAATATATTCACTTTAGGTGGGCGAGTAAGTATATAGTTGAAAGCTACGCTGATAAGGTCATGAACCGGGTCGGACGTGGGTTCGAATGCTTGGTTCATCGTCCGCTAACAGAGGAAAAGACTGGCCAGGTATTCTTCCGTGCATCCAGTACTACAAAATGTGATGGTCTCATCATATCACAGACCCACAGCTGGTCCCTGCTCCGAGACATGACTTTGATGTGATATTCACGTACGCATGTGAATCCTTTCAAATGGATGGAAGGCGTGTTTCCCGGAAAAAGTGGCAAGGGCCGATGAAGGTGGCACCCGGGGTATTAACATGTATGAGGCAGGGGAACTGGCTGAAGGATTTATGTAAATAAATATCACTGATATCTCTGGTATATTCATATCTGCTAATTAGCACTTACACAATATATCTATATCTATTTGCGTATAATCAATGGCATGCGTCTCGAGTCGTATTTTATTTTGATCTAATGACTTCAACTGTGCTGTAGGTCTTAGTCAGATATTTCTGAGCTACCGTATGACTGTAGACGGTACTACCTGCTTTCTGCTAGCGCCGAATGTTGGGCGGTACTCACCAAACCCGATACCCCACATTCGGGCTTCGGGCGGAGGAGCGCACATGGGAGGATACAAGTCTTATCCAGGGGTGAGGAAATTCGACCTAAAGACTAATTGTCACGTCTGGGCAGATGAGGCCCTAAGCCATGGTCGGCAACAGGTCTAGGATCGAAACTTCGACAGGCTGAGAGTTAAAGGATTGCTTCGCTGATCCGGTAGCGTCTGTAGCTTGTCTTGTTACCGACGTATTGATGTTACCTTTCCTCTGGAGTAAACTAGACAGACCGAGGGAGGGATCATGCTGCATAGGCAACGCATGGTCTCTACATTCAGACCAGACATTGTGCTTTGGAGAAGTATAACTCCATTTTACAAACTATCGTCTGTCAAGATGACAGGTACGGGTCACTTCAACTAACGACATAATATATAGTAGACTTTAGACAGGTAAAGATGCTCACTTCATCTAACATATACCCATGTATTTTTATATTTACATCTGTCCATTTCTAAAGCAAACCATTCTCTCTCTCTCTCTCTCTCTCTCTCTCTCTCTCTCTCTCTCTCTCTCTCTCTCTCTCTCTCTCTCTCTCTCTCTCTCTCTCTGCTCGGTGAGATTTTCTTTACGTCGACTGTGCTGTCAGTGTAAATATGTTATGTAGCATTTCGTGAATTCTCAAGTACCAATTATATCCGACGCAGGAATCTTTGCGGTTCACGAACCACAATTTGAGAATCACTACTCTAATTCCTGCATCTTGTCAATTATGTTATATTCCACGAAGAAAGATAGTCAATACTTCTTTAATTTAGTAACACATTTATCACATATGTTCATCTCATTAACTCTTACATAATTGTGAGATCACTATCTGTCTACAGTTGTCGATCGTCTAAAGACTTAATATGTCCAGACATGACTAAGCTGATCAGAAATGCCTGTGTCATTAAATACGACACCACTAACCTTCAAGCGCATGGACTCATTAAATATTCTATTTTGCTAAATGTCGATCGTGTTAGTTGTCTGCCATTATTCGGAATTCCAGCAACATAATGCTTGTGTGCTATTATTACTATTCAGTACCGTGCGGTAGATTTTTTCAGTATGATGCAAGTCTTCGAAATGCCGCCCCTTAATGAAGCAAGTCTTCGAAATGCCGTCCCTCCTTCGCTGCTTATGCCGCCCCCTTACGGTGCCGCCTGATGCGGCCGCCTCTCTGTCTCATATCATGGTACGGCACGGATTTAAAAAATTTTTTTTTTGCATATCCTTTACAGGACATCGCTGTCAACATCTGCGTCTTTCAGCTGATTGTTGATTTCTTGGCAAGATTACGCTCAGTAGTTTGCCATTGCTTTCTGAGCGACCGGCTTTATACTCTCATAATTCACTGGCGCGACTCGAACCGCTTCCAATTCTCGTGCGCTCACGTCAACCACGAGAGTATTCTGGGTTAAGGAGAAAACTGCTAACTCATCGGCCAGGGAGACCGGCACGACCCGGTTACTATTATTAATATTATTGAGCAGCGTTAGCGCGGGGGGGGGGGGGGGGCAGGATGCTTGCCATGTGCTCGAGACCCCACTGGGGCGGATTGTTTAAAAAAATGATCCGGGATCCTAGTTCGACCCAGCCTAAAAAAGCTACTATAATATATGCTGGGAAGTAAAGGTGATCGTTACAATACTGACCACATCACCCGCCGGGTGCCGGTCAGTCTGTTCCTACATGTTGCATCATGTTCCCGATTGGAGGTAAGCATGGCTGAATGGATAAGAATGCGAGTTCTTAAACATCCGGTGTGTTGACCCCTTATCGAGACACTTCGGCTAAAATTGTGACTTCTCGTCCTTGATAGGGGATGTACATTACAAGTACCTCTGAAGTCGGAGTGGGTTGCCTGATGGCAAGGAACACTGGTAATAGAGAAATCTAATTAAAACACAAAAGTCAATACAGTGCTATTAGAAGTAGCGTGTATGGTTAGTTAGTTAGTTAGTTAGTTAGTTAGTTAGTTAGTTGCGGTTTCAACTTCATGGCAACCGGTCCATACTCCGTTCCTGTGCCAGTGAATATCACACAAAATGCTCCTCACTGCCCAATGTGAAAAGTGGAACAGGCAGGAGTCTATGTGTGTATGGATTACGCTTGAGTTCAAATCGAGCTAGCACAAATAAAAATATTCTCAATTATCCCTCCCCCCCCCTTCTTCTCCTCCACTCCCGGCATGTGAATGGGTCGTTTACATTACTTAGTTGACCATATACCCACTTTGCTGCAAGGCGTGTAAAGTATCGTTTACTTAGTTCACAATTTACGCACTATGCCGAAAGTTGTGTGAAGTATCCGTTGCTTTACCTAGTTCATAATATATCCACGATGCGCAAAGAGTGTAAAGTATCCTTTACTTTACCATTTACCCACTATGCCGCAAAGCGTATGAAGTGTCCTATACTTTCCATAGTTTGCCATACCCACTATGCCGCAAATTGTGTAAAGTATCCTTTACGTAGTTATCATATGCCCACTATGATGTAAGACATGTAAAGTGTCCTTTCATTTACTTAATTAACCAAATACCTACTATGACGCAGGTCTTGTAGAGTGTCCTTTGTTTTCCTTAGTTTACCATATACCCAATATGCCGCAAGGTGCGTAAAGTGTCCTCTACTCTACTTTACTTATTACTAACATTTAGTTTCGGAAATCGGCAATCATTATTTATGTCTGGCTCGTTGTACTATACGGCTCTAAAACATGGACACCATGAATACTACAGGATGGAAACAGTGAGCTGGTCAGGTGTCAGATCAACTTAACGAATATTTGTAGACACGGGGAGCATATACAATTAACAAATAAACAATCAATGGCATGTGTGAGAGACCTGATGGTACTAGGTCACATGATGATAAGGTGAGATAATATCAAATAAAAGACACTGTTAAAAGTCGAAACTTTTCGACTCTTTTAACAGTGTCTTTTATTTGAATTTTATTTTAAAAGACACTGTTTCACGCCATAAGGCATACTGTGTATATAGTGCTCGTCCTATATGTTTAGACCATTCGGACACGCAGTGATATCACAGCCGCAGACTTCACATCCCAGAACATGTCCTGATACACTTTCTAGACTAGGTCGACCTATGAGCTCAAGTCACGGAAAAACCCTGCTTCTAAGGTGGTTTGAACCATTGGCCATACAACTGAAAAACAAGTGTGCTACTGCGGCTGCCATAAGTTGAGGTGACTAGTGTTCACTATCCGTTGTGAGTCAAGTCCGGGTATCTAGCGTCGGAGTGATCAAGAATAATATCTGGTTCGAATCCAGTTAGTCGGGAGAATATTTTTCCAGAAAGACGTTTCTCGTGCGAGAGGTGGATTACGTCATACTTCCCGCTTGATCTATGTAAAGCATCTCTGGAACATTCGAGAATATGAGGTAAAGCGTACACGTTGGGCCGGTTAAATCAAGAAGGTCATTAGTGTAGGCTGTACGTCCACTGACATGGCAACACTTCACAAACTAGCAAATCTTCTCATGCACAGTAATTATAGTATGGCATTAGTTAGTTAGTCGCGGTTCCAACTTCACGGCAACGGGTCGTCCCCATTATGCTTCGTTCCTGTGCCAGTAAATATCACTCGAAATGCTCCTCACTGCCCTATGTGAAAAGTGGAACAGACAGGAATCTCGACAAACCAACATCCCGCACAGGTAAACTGTGCATAATGCCGCCATCAGAATCTCAACACAAAAGTCCTCCATGGAAATTACAATTCATCGTCGATGAAGGCGGCAGTCACTAGAAAACCAGCAGCCACACATTACTGCATTAAAAATCGAGATGATCGACTTCATTGCCCCTGGATTTATCCCATCTGGCGCGGTCCCTTTCGGCAGGGCGGCCCGCTGAAAGCATTTCACAAAGCACGGACACCGTAGATCAAGCGACGATCCCCAGGAGTCTCCGAGAAAAATGCATCCGTGAACCGTAAAAGGCAATCCAGTCAATTCCAAGCGACAGGCCGACCTCCATCGTTTCAAACAGGCAGTTCCCGCTACAACAGCAATGTAGTATGGCATTGCTCGGCTATAGTTAATCAGCTGCATACCCTTTGCAACCAACTCCAGCACTTATTAGCTGTTTATGATTTTCTAAGCAGTTTTGCTTTCAGTTGTTTGCTTGCCTTCTTCACGACCGACCTTCATAATCTTGTGGAAATCAACGCAAAACAATCTGCTCCTAAATTACACGTGGCTGACTTTGAACCCTTTATATCGGGATTGCGAAACTGCCCCTAAGACATGGGTACCGACGCTCCGTTATAGACACTCTGACATTCTATTTGCTACCTGCGTCGTCGTACACTGAGCTGTGCAGTTCCTTGTGCGGTGTGATGGAGGCGACTGGAGCAATGGTGCAGTCCACAGATGAAAATTGCCGATGATTTAAAAACAATGTAAAATTACTGCCACTTAATAGTTGATTGTTGATCACATGGATCAGCGATCTGACAAGCACTGGCACTTCAGCAGTTTTGGTCGACTAGATCAGGGGTGGCCAACCTTTTCAGCAGGCGGGCCAAATTTCAGAAATAATATTTCCTTCCGGGCCACGCACCTAATTGTTTCGTTAAATTAAAGTAAACAATCAAGCGTGCTACAGCTTCGACCACATCGTCGTTTCCCACACCGCGGGCCGCAACATGACGACCGGCAGGCCGCATGCTGTTCGCGGGCCTCGTGTTGGCCACCCCTGGACTAGATCAAATATCCGACCACCATAGTCAATTCCATGGTAGACTGTTGATCAGGTTGACCTGACATCCGACTACCATTGTCACTTCAGTAGTTGACTGTTGATTTTCTTCTTCTTCTTCTTCTGCGTTCAGCCGGTTTGTTTTTTCCCGGACGTTATTGCGTTGTGCCTGTTTACAGCAGAGCTGCGTTCTTGCGCCGTTAGACCGACACATCCGACTTCTGCGGGCATTTTATGACCGGGTTAACCTTCCCGGGGTGACTGTTGATCGACTAGATCAGACATCCGAATACCACTGTCACTTCAGCTGTTGACTGTTTATCGACTAGATCAGAGATCAGACTACCATTATCACTTCAGTAGTTTGTTGATCAGGTTTATAGGAGACCCGACTACCATTGTCACTTCAGTACCTGGCTGTTGATCAGGTTTATAGGAGACCCGACTAATATTGTAACTTCAGTAGATGGCTGTTGATCAGGTTTATAGAAGATCCGACTACCATTGTCACTTCAGTAGCTGACTGTCGATCAGGTTGATGGGAGTCCCGACTACAACTGTCACTTCATTAGTTGACCAGTTGGACTGGAAATCCGACTACCATTGTTAATTCAGTAGGTGGCTGTTGATCGACTAGATCAGAGATCTGACTACCATTGTCACTTAAGTAGTTGACTGTTGATCAGTTGGACCGTAGATCCGACTACCATAGCCACTTCAATAGCTGACTGGTGATCAGGCTCATAGGAGACCCGACTACCATTGTCACTTCAGTAGTTGACTGGTGATCAGGTTTATAGGAGACCCGACTACCATTGTCACTTCAGTAGTTGACTGGTGATCAGGTTTATAGGAGACCCGGCTACCACTGTCGCTTCAGAAGCTGAATGTTAATCAGGTTGATAGGAGACCCGACTACAATTGTCACTTCAGTAGTTGACTGTTGATCAGTTGGACCGGAGATCCGATTACCATTGTCACTTCAGTTTCTGACTGTTTATCAGTTGGACCGGAGATCTGACTACCAATGTGACTTCTGTAGCTGACTGTTGATCAGGTTGACCTGATATCCGACTGTTGATGACAGCCCATGTTTGACAGTAGGTGCTTGTTGATCACATTGACCTGACATCCGTCTAGTGATGACAGTCCATATTTGACCAGGATGACCTGCCATCCGACTAGTGATGACAGCTCATGTTTGACAGTAGGTGCTGGTGGAGGCACTACGTGTTTCAGCTCGGCACAAATGACATGGGGTTGAATCGGGAACATCCGAGAAATGGTCTGGACAAAAAGGAACAAGGCAGGTCTCGGGAAGGCTAACCCGGTCAACAAAAACCCGCAGATATAGGATGTGTGGGCCTAAGGGCGCAAATAAACCTGGCACAACGCAAAAAACGTCTGACTGAGAGTGGAATGCCCTTCGAAGCACTCGGGAAGGTTAACACGGTCAACAAACACCCACTGAAGTCGGATGTGTCGGCCTAAGAGCGCAAAACTAAGCACAACGCAATTGCGTCTGGAAAAACAACAACCAAAAAACAAAAAACAAACACAAAAACACTCGGGATAAACGCAGAAGAAGAAGAAGAAACTGCAGGTGGTCAGCTATGCTGGAACATGATTCTAAATAATGGATAATGTTGCAACAAGCTGTATCCCTCAGACACAAACGAGAATAGACAAAAGTTAACGGTGGCTCAAGCAAATACTCATACATTACGTGTAATTGTTTTTCAACATTTGCAGTCATTCGTACACCTGTGCATGTTTATACACGGTAATGTTTGTATTATAGTGTTCGTACTTTGATGTCAGTTTTTTTAAACAGTTACAAAGACATGTTATAGGAGCTTTCTTCATTATTTCAGCTGGTAGTGATATTCTTTATACATAACGGTTCAAACTCGACATTCGTATAGCTTTTACGTTTGCCAGGTGGCTTCTGATATTGCTTTATATACATTAGTTTTTATCTTTTATCTTCTAACTGCCATTTTTAAGGACTGATCATCATCATCATCATCATCATCATCATCATCATCATCATCATCATCATCATCATCATCATCATCATCATCATCATCATCATCATGTGCTATGCCGATAAGCGTAGCCGGTCATGTTTTGCCATCTCACGCGATCAGCATACTCGTGGATCAGTTTAGTGGTCTTGTCTCGACCATACCAAGTGTCTAAGCCATCCAGGTATTTACTTCTCTGCATTCCCATTGTTTTCTTCTCCTCGATCTTGCCAGTTGTCACCAAGCTCTCCAATTTCTTTCTTCTCATAACGTGACCAAAACATTGTGACCGTCTACGTCTAATTTCTCTAATCAGTTTACGTTTTCATGTGTTTCTTGTAGGACTTGGTCATTGGTGTTTCTGTCTGTCCATGGCATTCTTAGAATTTTCCCCAGAAACCACATTTCCACAGAGATCAGATGATGTTTTTCAGCTAGTCTGCTCATTGTACACGCTCCACATCTATAGAAAAGTACTGAATAATCACTATATATATATATATATATATATATATATATATATATATATATATATATATATATACAGAGAGAGAGCAATGGGATTGTGAAATTTGTGAACTTTGTTAAATTTTTTTGATAAGATGCGAATATAAAAGGTAAAACAATATAGTATTAAAAAAGCACTCACATCAAAATTCAAGAACAGAAGCACTACCCAGAGCAGAGGATATACCAAACTGCCGACATAAACAGGTCGTTGGGCAACAGTTTATTGGCTTTGAGCAACCATTCGTGCCAAAATGGCTGCTATCGTATCGGCTCAAAACTAAAAAGTATGAAATAATTGTTATGTCGCCGAATAAGTTTCTGCACGAAGTTTTGATCTAGAGATGTTTGATTAATTATTGGATACAAATTATCATCATCATGTGCAATGCTCGTAAACGTGGAGACCCCGACCAATATTTGCCTTCTCATACGAGCCTCGTTTCGTATCATGCCTATCATCATCACCATCAAGTGCCGTGCCGGCTGGCGTAGGCGTTCATGGCTCTCCATAGATCTCGGTCTTTGTTTTTCTGGATCAACTCTGCTGCTGATATTCCTCCATGCCACCGTCTCAATCCATCCAGCATCATTTCTCTTGGTCTGCCTTTGCCTCTCTTCCCCTCAATCTTTCCAGTTGTTACGATGTTCTCCACTGCCTCTCTTCTCATCACGCGACCGAAGAAAGATGTTTGTCTCTGTCTTATTGTTGTATATAATGTTCTAGTTTCATTAGCCTGTTTCAGGCAGTCGTTGTTAGTTACTCTGGCAGTCCAAGGAATTCGCAACATTTGTCTCAGGAACCACATCTCTGTTGCTTCTAATTTCTTCTTAATTTGTTCATTTACATTCCAAGATTCACTGCCATACAGCAAAACTGGTTCTACATAGCATTTCAGCACTCTCTTTCTTACATTCAGTGATTGCGACTTGTTGCATAAGATACTCTTCATTTTCTGAAATGCAGCTGTTGCCTGCCCTATTCTGCTCCTAATCTCTGTTGTACATCTTCCATCTGATGTTATAAATGCCCCTAGGTATCTAAAATTATCCACTTGGTTAAGGATTTTCCCTTCTATTTCTATGTCACATTATGGTGTCACCATTTTCTTTGATATTACCATTGTTACTGTTTTCTTGATATTCAAGGAGAGTCCTTTCCTTGCACTCTCTGTTACTACAACATCTAATAATTGTTGTAGGTCTGTTGAATTATCCGCCACCAATACTGTGTCATCTGCATAGCGTATATTATTTATATTATAACCTCCAACAAAGTATTCCTGGCATCTCTTTGATCTCTCTCATTATTACTTCGCTATACAGGGAGAAAAGATCTGGTGACAAGACACACCCTTGTCGAACTCCTAGCTTTATCTGTTCGTAACTACCCTCTTTATTTCCCATTTTAATTGCTGCTACTTGGTTCCAGTAAATATTCTTTATTATTCTTAAATCTTTTCCATCAATGTTGATATCTTCCAACATTTTATCAGTTCATCATGTTTTACTTTATCAAATGTCTTAGTATAATCTATGAAGCACAAATATATGTCTCTCTGTTTCTCTATTGACCTTTCTATTAGTGTCCGTAATGTATAAATTGCATTGTTTGTGCCCTTTCATTCCACAAATCCATACTGTTCTTCACTAATTTCCATTTTTATTTTCTTTTTGGTTCTTCTCATTATGATTCTGAGTAGAAGCTTAGTGATATGGTTTATAAGGTTAATTGTACGAAAATCTTCACAATCAATTGCTCCTGGTCTTTTTGGTATAGCTATAAATACAGATCTCAGCATATCACTGGGTAAATATCCACTGCTGTAAATATCATTCAACATTTTGGTTAATATATCTACTCCAAATTCTCCCTATACTTCTAATTCTTCTATTGTGATTTCATCTGGGCCAGCTGTTTTTCCTTTCTTCATACGTTTCATAGCGTCAGCGACTTCTTCTTTCAGAATAGGTGGACCTTCTAAGTTACTATCTTCTGTTAATTCTTCCCTTTCTCCATCATATAATTTTCTTACATGCTCATTCCACCTCTTCATTATAGCACATTCCTCTAATAATATCTTTCCTGTTTTTGATTTCAAACACCCTGTATTTATTCTTATTTTTCTTCCTGCAAGCTCACTGATTTGTCTGTGCATATTTTTTGTATCTTTAATGGAATTTAATTCAATTTTTTTGCATTGCTCGTTTAACCAACTTTCTTTAGCCTTCCCACATTTATCTTTTATTTCTTTATTTATCTTAGCGTATTCTTGTTTGTCATTTTTACTCTGTTTTCTTTTGTCCACCAGTTTTAAGATTTCTTCATTCATCCATTTTTTCTTAGCTATTTTGCCTCTCTCTGGTGATACTTCTTTGCTAGTTTGATGAATGGAGTCCCTTAACATTTCCCATTGTTCATTTATACTCTGTATTTTAGCTATTGCATTGTACCTATTTTCCACAGTCACTCTGTATTGTTCTTGCATTTCTTTATCTATTTTCAGAACCTCTTTATTAAGTCTCATGTTCTTAACCATTTTTTCCCCTTTCTTTAATCTTACTTTTATTTGTCCACATAGTGGTACATGATCACTATTACCGTCAGCACCAGGCATTGTCTTTACATTAATTAAAGCATTTCTAAATCTTTTATTAATTAGTATGTAGTCAATTTGGTTGCGTATTTTCTTATCAGGGCTTTTCCATGTGTACAGTCGTCTTTTATGGTGTTTAAACCATGTGTTTCCAATTATTATATCATTGATATTTGCCCATTCTATTAGCCTTTCCCCTCTTTCATTTCTTGTACCTAAATCATAATTCCCCACTACACCCTCCATTTTTCCCTTTCCTACTTTTGCATTAAAATCACCAAGTATTATTTTTATTTCTTGTGATCCAATTTGAGCCATCACCATTTCTATTTCGTCATAAAAGTGTTGTATTTCTTCATCACTACTGCTTGTTGTTGGTGCATATACTTGTATAATATTTACATCTATTGGTTTGCCTTTGATTTTTACCATAATAACTCTATCTGAAATACACCAGTATCCATTAATTGACCTGGCTGTTTTTTCGTCTAATATTATTCCTACGCCTTTTTCATGTGTATCCCCTCCAGAATAAATTATTGTGTGATTGTCAGCTAAAATTTTGCCCGATCCCTTCCATCTCATCTCACTAACGCCTAGTATATTCATTTTCATGCTATCCATCTCTCTTAGAACATTGGTCAACTTTCCTAGCTCATTTAATGTCCTAACATTCCATGTTCCTACTCTAAATTTATTTATTTTAGTTATTTTGCCATCAGTAGCTGGATGACGGTCTGGTGTCACCTGTGGCTCATGACTGTCCCTACCGGACGAGGATGTCCTAAGACAGCCGTTAACGTCGTTCACTAACTCTGATTTATGTTTTGCCATGAAATCTTGGGAAGATAATATGGTGGTTTCCCCGTGACTTCCACATTCACATGGTGGTCTTTTAACTCTGCTATTGACAGCCATTTCTGACTGTCAGGACAAGTGAGTGCCCTGCTCTGCTCAGCTGCAGAGTTGTCCACTTATTCCGGTGGATACTTGGTCCACAGAGCTGTGTTAGCCACACCGTAGTGTGTTTCCATCCTCTACCACGGGGAGGTAAAGTTGGGATTTTCCCTTCCTAAAGTTATGGTCTATGACCAAAACTCTCCAGTACTTTTAGATACTTTTAGATACTCTATTCGTAATTATGAGAGCTGACCAAATGATTCTGATATTTATGTCATTGCCCTCTATTGTCAATTATCCACATACATACAATGTTGTGAACAATGTCTTGAACAATGCTGTGAACATGTTATTTCACAATATGATAGTCTGAGATAAGCAGCACATATTTGTTTTCCTTTACCCCCTCCCTTCCCCTCCCCCCATTCCTTTCTGTCTGCTAATTATGCCTTCATATAGTCACTGTAGTGGTATCTCCGTGACTTATACGCTGTTGCGCTTTGTGTATTTGTTTGCCACAGCAACTGCCATTCGGTCTCCGTAATTGTATCTTGTAAAGCTGTTCTATACTTCGTCTGCTTATATTGTTTACACGTCACATCTTTACTGCCGTTTAACATTTTTTATTCACAGTTATCTCGACATCTCTCGTCAATTTGTTTTTCTCATCTTGAAGGTCTGTCACATTATTTCCTCTCAATAATGGTATTCTGTGTACTTTACCAAGAAACCAGGTCAAAGCTTTCGTCAGGTATTTTTTTTATCGTTTCTGCATATTGTGTATGTCGCATTTTCATACAACAGTACAAGCTCACTTAATCTCAAGAAATAAATGACCGTAGACCCCGAGGTAGACCAAGAAAACGGTGGAGAGATAATATACATTCAGACCTACGAGCTGGGGCCACTTTAAGTAGACTTTAGTAAATTTGAAGTAATTCTTGAGCCAATTTAAGTAGAGTACAGTATAGTCAGTGCTAATGCTTTGTCCACACTACTAATGGCAGCTTGTTAATAGTAAGTTTACTTATAATGGTGCAAATAATGTTACTTCCGCAATGGGGACGAATGTGATTAGTCTTTACAAGACTTCTTTCATTCGATGTTACGACTGTGGCAAAATAGTTGAATTAGTTCAACTGTTCATGTGTTTTACCATTTACGTGTAAATTGTATAATACAAAGCAGACGTGGTTGCGGCCTTGTGGGAGCACGTGTACACCTCGGAGGAGCAAATGGATCACCATGGTCTGGCAAGTATGCGACAGCGAGGGGTGACGAGGGGATCTGGCCGACGATCGACGCTCAGAGGAAAGTCGAGACGGACATATAATCAGATTGCTACTGGTACTATTAGTGTTGGAACTCTTCGCTGGATGCTGATGGGAATGCCCCGAATTTTGTGATGTCGGTTCCTAAATGAATCAATCAATCAATCCACATATCCAATGCCTCTATTATGACTTACTAGTTGCTTGTTAAATGTCCAGGTTTTTGTCTGTTTACGTGTTCCACTAGGTTTTGTAATTCTTGCTCGCTTTCTGCTAATAACACGGTATCGTCAGCATACCTAAGATTGTTTATTCTTCTTCTTCTTCTTTTGTTCGCTTGAAATATGTCTATAACTGCAATGCTGTCTCTTGTATGAATTTAATTGTCTTTTTCAGTTCACACAGCGGTCTATAGAGTTTATCTTCCACTGTCGTCTCTCTAGGCTAGAAGGTTTGCCTAGATATATTATTTTTTGGGCAGTCTTGGAGTTTTTGCTCTGCTGTCTGCGACGCCAATCCACATGTGCACATGACTGTTTCACCAATCTTGAATTTTGTTTACATGTGGTTGCGTAATCTATTGTGTCCTGTTCTGAGGCGAAGAATAATGACTTGTTCTGGTCTGTCCATAACGTGGTAGTCAACTTGAGCAGGTTTTGGTGGCTTTCTGACTGATTTGATCATTCTTTTCTTTTGGTGGTATGTAACGGGCACATCAGGCTGTTCTTCTTTGGCTCCTTCCTTAGCCAATTGATCAGCTCTGTCGTTTCCGGGTACTCCACAGTGGGATGGTATCCATTGTATGGTGACCTTATGCTGACTGCTAAGTTCAGAAAGTAGTGTTCTTAGTACTGGCAATTTCCCAGACAGGAGCGCCTCGAGTACTGATTTTGCATCTGTCAATAGCGCCACAGGCTGTGTACCATTGCTGGTATTTAGTAGTTTCTCTGTTGCTATCTTGATTGCCTCAATGTCAGCATCATAGTTATGGCAGTACTTTCCTGTCGGTACTCTGGCTGTGTCCCTAGTATTATTTGGGTATTCTATGTACACTCCCGCTCCTCCATTTCGAATAGCATTTTGTCCTTACTGTGTTATCTGTGTTACTGTGATTTTGTGCTATCTGTGTAGACTCATGTGGTCATGTGGGTATTCTTCAGCAAGGAAGCTGAGAGCGGCTGTTCTGCGCTGCACACTGTTCTGTTCTTCCTTGTCAAATATTCCTCTCACTTTTGTCTTGATTTGTAATGATAGTCTATGTTTATCTTTCCATGGAGTTCACTCTGGAATAGTTTTTAGGGAGATACCAACTGTGGGCAGATCGGTGGTTTCTCTGCAGAGTCGTTTGGCCTGGTGGATAAAACTACTTCTTTTCAACAGCCCCATAGCTAGGTTTTCAAATCTGTTCTTCATAGGGTGGCCTGGCAAGCTGAGGAACTTTTCTGCTTGTATTAGTGTTTTCGTATATCTGCGCTCTCTCAGTGCTTGTGTCCTCCCCATCTTCTCCATTTCCACTATAGGGGTTGATCTCATCCCTCCTGTGGTGACTCTAAGTGCTTGATTTTGCACTTTGTCCAGCTCTTGTAGTGTGGTTTTTGCTGCCGAACACCATGCAGTTGACCCGTATTCCAGGTGTGGTCGTTTGCTCTGTTGACAAACTTTGCTAACTATTTTCCCACTGGCTCCCCATGTGGTTCCACTTAGCTTTCTCAGGATGGCTATTTTCCTTCTGGCTTTTGCTACTGCTTTGTTGATGTGCTTTCTCCATGTCAGCCTGCCATCAAATGTTACTCCAAGATATGTTGGTTCTTTATCTTCTCTTAGGGGTGTTCCATTTATCTGCATGATCCCTATTTTGTTTTGTTTTGGAGAGAGGGTAAATAGAGTGGTGCTGCACTTGTCAGTGTTTATGCTGACACACCATCTATTTTCCTATGCAACAAATGTATCTACAGCTCTTTGTAGCAATCTGGTGGCCACTGATGCATGTTCATTTGTGCTCCATAGAACCCTGTCACCGGCGTACATTGCCACTTTAATTCCATGCGTTTATGATTCTTCCATTGATGTTAATTTCAGGCAGTTCGACTTGTTTAAAAATTATTTCTGTGAATAGGTTGAAGAGGCTTTATTAATCACCTCTCTATCTATGCATCAAAAATTTTTTTAATGCTGTAATTGTTTGTTGCTATTCTCAGTTAGACTTGAATGATGTGTCAATGAAATAATGTACGAAAGAGAGTGATAGAAGGGTAGAATGTAAGACGGGTCTGAGTGCCCAATTGTTACCCCTTTGAAAATAAAGTATGCTCGTTCATTCCTCTACACTTAATAATGACAGTATTAATGTGGAGATTGGATACTCAAACTCACAAATGTACACATACACATACACACACTTACAACACTCACACGCCAGTTAGACATTAACCCTTCTTAAATAACCCCACACATACATTACACATTTTGCTTCTTGAAATCGCATTAATAATATTTTTAAAACACAACAACAACAACAACAACAACAACAACAACAACAACAACAACAACAACAACAACAACAACAACAACAACAACGAGCCTTCTCAGATAAATTCTATCAAATCAACAAATTATTGGCAAACATTAGAACCGGCATAAGGAAGTTGTGACATAATCACCAACCATCATTATACAGTGCGTCAACATTTACACACCAAAACAGAGAACGTTTTACAATTGACCGCACGAAGAGGAACGAACACCAACTTGCCACTCGAGATGGAAGATGTCAGCTAATTATAGAAATTACAGAGTCTACAACTAAGGAGATTATTGGAAGGAGCGGGTCAGGTGATATAACTTTGACCTGCGAAAGCGTTCATTTCTTCAAAACCGCGCACTTCCCAATATTCAGCCCTGACGGCCAGTCAGAGAGCCAATGTGACCTGTCTTTTACATAAAAAACGGCAGTTTGATCCTACATCCGAGGTAAGCTTGTGAATCCTCAGATCAATGTGATACCCAGATGTGTGCAGCAGAGGTATCCAGCGTTTGTGCGTCAAAATAAAATGTATTACTTATAAAATAAATCTTTGAAATGTAAAATTGTCGACTGCAAACTTCTAGCTACGCCGAGCCTTTCCCCGGCAAAATTAACAATCTCATACTTTCTCAAAACTGCAAACTCTGAAGTTCTTCACTACATCTGTTAGCTTTACTATATGCATACTACAACAATCTATCACAGAAAACTGTACGAGGTGAAAATTCAAACGCACTTTGATGCATTTCATCAAAACTGTTTTAAAATGCTTTCTGCAAACACAAGTCAGTTTGTGCACAAGAACCACTACCTCGCTTGAAAACGTACTTATTTCTGCCTATTCGCAATCTAAGGAGCTGAGAGAGGGATTATATCTTTACTTTCCTCTTTACGAATTGAAATAATAGGGTTTGATAGAAAATAATTGTATTTATGTGTCAGATTTTCACTCAGACAAAGCACTTATTAAATGCATTGCCTAGAACAGGATACGCTTTACAGACGCCATTTGTGACAGACGGCCTAGTTAATCTGTCCAGACCAAAAGTTAAACAAAACCTTGGTCTATAGCCAACTGTTGATCGCCAACAGAAGGGACATGATTTGCACTGCCAACAGAAGAAGAAGAATAAATTAATATGAAGAAGAAGAGAGGTGGATTAGGAGAGGTACTTTATGTAACAACCTCTTACTAATGTATTGTTGTCATGATCTTGTATGGATTACATTTTGTAACAAATACACATCAGAAATTCTTTATGTTGGACGTGAATAACAATAAAACATTTGATGAGTTAAACCTATATTAACTGATGAAGATGGGGGGCAAGTGGTACAAGCTATGAGAACCCCAATCAACAGAAGTTAACTCAACACACTACACAACCCAGCACTCCACTCAACACCACAACAACAGCAGACAAAAGGAAATGATTTATAAGAAGAAGAAGAAGACAAGTAGATAATTTGGAAGGTACAGATAAACATTTATATACACAATGCATAACCAAATGAGTTGATGAAGATGTTATAACTGTATGTCATTTATAAAAATGCATCTTATCCTTGTCTTGGTCTTGCCTTATCAGCCTGACTTGAATGATCCAAGGAACAACACATCATCACTCCTATCTATGTCTGATTGTACACTTCTCAATGAACCACAGGTACACTGATAGAATGCATACAGCAGGTACCAGATGATAGCAGGTGCATCCAGTGTAATAATCTCTGACCCCACACAAATTGACACAACACCACTTCTGATCTTATCCTTCCTGTTATGTTGTGTTCACACTTAATAACATGCTGTAAAATTACATTGGTAAGATTATACATGCCTATGTAACTTTTGCAAAGTGATGTTCTTGGTGGCAACCTGACCAGAAGAGGGAGGCAGAGAGAAAAGATGACCCACACACATGAGATGGAAGATAACCTCAGTCCTTGATCAGAGCAAGGGCAGCCTTCAGGGTAGCTTCACTGGCAAGTACTGAAACGGATCCATCAGCCAATGAACCCAGGCTTAACCCAAATCTACCACTCAGAGGTGACCTTTCTCAATGCCAAACCATACCCAATCCCTCACAGGAAAATGAGTCATATAAGACATTTTAATTAACTCAGGCCACACTATGACTGTAGAACATTTCTTTGTTTAGAAGAAGTCACACAACACTTATGATTATCATATCGATTATTATTTATTTATTGATTGTCTGTAATTGGTACTGATGTGCACTTTTCCATTTAAACATAAGTTATGTCAAACAGATGCCAAAAATGAGAAATGTATTCACAGGCCCCAAAAAAAAAAAAAACGGGCCCAATCTATAAATGACATCAACAGTAACTGAATCTTATATTAATGTGTCAGTTCAACCTGTCTGTTAATTACCTGTTTATTTGTGTAAACAAGATGCCAATGTCTACCAGTATTTGTTAAATAATTTATTTAGCAAACTAAATAACTCAAATGAATTAAAAGAAGGGAAAAGAGGAGACTCTATATCTCTTGACTGTTCTAGACCCATGCTACATTTCACCTGATTCAAACTGAGTAAGTCTTTTCAGACATTTTCACAGAATATCATGGGGGTTCGAGAGCTATTAGATTCCTGGAGAAGGGGCAGAGTCAAATCTAGTGTTCACTATTCCCCAAAAGAGGACCACTAACTCCTAGACAAACAAATAAACCGAGTCTGTAATACATCAAGGGTCGTATTATTGATTTATTTACATATTGGAAGAGGATGGGGCCCAGCTTCTTAAACCAGAATATGGGTAATGTACAACATTGATCTCCAGTCCCTTCAGAATATACGACATTGTGGATGCCCGTCCCGGATTTGAATCCCAGCAGACATATTGAGTAACTATTGTCCTAGATGATAAACCCTGGGAATAGATTATCTGTCGGGGGATTCTAAACCATAGAGGATAAGTGATACTTGATAAGAGCAGTATTCAATTGAGTTACACAGGATACATTGTGCTTGTTAAACAATTCCATAAATTGTGTACACAAATTTCAGATATTGAACATTGTCATGTTATGATTTGACGATAAACAAACATCATGTGGGGTATTGATTGACAGCCACATAACAAGAATGGCATTTATATATAAATGAGAGTTTGGTGACTGATCATTTCTTCTGAATGAGGGGGACTCTTTCTAACAGTGTCTATATCAAATCAAATCAAATCAAATCAACTCTATATTTCAGAGAGGGTGCTCCAGAAGAAAATAGAGTGTGAATCGACTGTCTAAACATTATTCTCTTTAGAGAAGGTGTCTTTCCTCAGAAGAATTTGGACTTAAAGTATTTCATCACCGATCGGAAAAATCTTTCTCCGAAGGGAAATCTGTGTCAAAATTTCGAATTCTTTTAGAAAGAGTGGAACCATTCTGGTTACTTCTATGCCTTCTGTCCTTAACTTTTGGAGCATTGACAGATAGACAAGAAATTAAGTTCTACTATTTCTTTGGTCAGATACCAGTGGTGTTATCAGAACTGTTTACCTGGGGTCAACAGAAATTAGTTAGTGATTGCTTGTTTAATATTGTGCATGCTTTGCTATATATTTGCAGATCCAAGGAGTGACAGGCTTACACGGATCAGATCAAACTGCACTTTATTTTCTTTTCTAAGTAAATAAAAATTAAATAATAAGCATGGCCGAAGCTGCTAAATTCCGGGCCCAAATAATTGACATAGGTAAACAATGCGGTTTAGACGGCCCTGATCTGGCTAAATATGTCTCTGATGAATTCGACAGGAGAGAAAGACTCCAAGCCGATATAGCCCTCAAGGAGAAACAAACTCAGGCTGAATTAGCTGAGAAGGAAAGAAAACTTCAGGCTGAATTAGCTGAGAAAGAAAGTAAACTTCAAGCTGAAATAGCTGAGAAGGAAAGAAAACTTCAGGCTGAAATAGCTGAGAAAGAAAGTAGACTTCAGGCTGAAATAACTGAAAAGGAGAAAGAACGCCTACAGACATATGAGATTGAACAAAAGAAACTTCAGGCTGAAATAGCCCTGAGAGAAGATGAAATCAGGGATGAGGACAGAGAACGTCAACACCAAATGGAGTTGAAGAGAATGGAGAATGACTTGGAGATCCGAAGACTAGAGGGAGGGATTCCCCCCACCCCCTCAAACTCATTAGGATTTCCAGTGGCAGAACAACATTCTTATGTCTCCCACCTTAATTCCGGAGCGATGTCATTTCCTTTAGAACCATTCAACGACCAGACAGACAGCATCGAGGCTTTTTTGTCTCGCTACGAATTGATGTGCGTCAGCGGTGGTCTTGAGGAGGAAAGATGGGCAACAAAATTGTCGCAAGCATTAAGATCAACCGCACACGACGTTTTCTCTCGACTCACCTGTGAGGAACAGCAGGACTACGCGACACTCAATAAGGCACTCTTGCGCCGATTTGAAGTGGACGGTGACTCTTACAACGTTCGATTCAAAGCCGCAAGGAAAGAACCGGGCGAAAGCTATGCACAACTAGTTGAAAGACTGAAATCTTATATCCAACGATGGGCAAGCCTAGGAAGGTTCGATGAAAGTTTCGAGGGACTACGCGAGATGATCATCATAGATCAACTCAAGGGCAAAATGTCGAATGAGATGAAAGCATTTTTAACACAAAACGGGGCTGACAAACTAGAAAACATCATCATCCTGGCAGAGAGATTTGAAAAATCTCAGAAGGAAATCGGAGGCAAGGGACGCGTCCGGCCAACACTCCCCCTCAAGATAAAACTTCAAAGCCAAAGGAAGCTGATGGCAACTTAGCCACCAAGAAAAATGGGAAATCCAAAAACATTACTCAAAACTCAGTCCAAACAGCGCCGAAGGAGGAAAAACTATTCTGCACGTTTTGTAAAGTCAGAGGTTACACATTGAAGAATTGTAGGAAGAAGCCACCTCCACACATAGCTGCTTGTTTGGCCAACCGAAGAAAGAAAGGAGGGAACACTGATGAAACGTCAAATCAGACACTTCATAAAGACACCTCATCTCATCTTCCGGTTGTAGAATCCATATTGCTGAATGGATTCAAAACGACCTGTCTCTACGATACCGGGCTATCGTAAGCCTGCGTTGTATCATCATCCTTAGTTCACCAGGAACAGGTGACAGAGGAAATCGTCGAATTACAGGGACCCCTGAAGAGTTCTACAACTATGCTTTTCCGGTGACAAAGGTGAGCATAGCATCTCGTTATGTCACTGGGACAATCAAGGCTGCAGTCTTAGAAGATCCTATATATCCCGTAATTCTTGGCTGTAGATGTGTCTTTCTGTGAGAACCTGTTCAACCTGTGGCGAAGTCGACAATGACAACTCGATCCCAGACGAAAAAGACTCCAGAAACAACTACGCCAATCCCTCGAACGGAGGAACTAAAGAGGGCACAAGAGGCCGACAGCACCTTGGATCCCTGCTTCAGGAAACTGCCGAAATCACATTTACCTCCACGTAAAAGTGATCTGTTTATGAAGTCAGCACTTCTCTACAGACGAGCAGGTAGAGCTGGACAAGAGTTCAACCAACTTGTTGTACCAACTCAACGTAGGGCCCAGATCCTAGAAATGGGCCATAGTCTACCATTTAGTGGGCATATGGGTATCAACGCTACGACACAGACAATTGCAACTCTGTAATTTTGGCCAGGGATGAACGCAGACATACAACGGTTTGTAAAATCATGCCCACAGTGTCAGAAAGTATCACCAAAACGCCGGACACCACCGGCAATGTTGGGTGATTTGCCTATTACTGGAATACCATTCGAGAAGGTAGCTGTAGACATTATCGGACCCCTCTCCGCAACGAAGAGGCGAAATCGATTCATATTAACGCTTGTGGACACAACAACCATGTGGGCCGAAGCGGTTCCTATGCCCAGCTGTGACTCCAAACACGTCGCTGAAGCATTATTAGGAATAGTCACACGTCTAGGATTCCTACAAAGAATCTTGACGGACAACGGTTCACAGTTTCGTAGTAAACTTATGGAAGAGATATTCAGACTTTTTCATTCTCGCCATATCTTTAGTTCACCATATTACCCTCATCAAACGGACTCGTGGAGCGGTGGAACGGGACATTGATCAATATCCTGCGCAAAATTGCCCAGGAGAAGACAGAGGATTGGGACTTGTATTTACCCGCAGCTTTATTCGCTTACAGGGGAGTACCCCATCACTCAACAGGTTTTGCTCCAGCAACATTGTTGTTTGGACGACCGATCAAAGGAATACTCGAGGCGTTACTCCGAACCTGGACCGATGATCATACAGCTGATACAGTCGTGACTGCATCTACGTATGTTGCCGAGTTGAAGAATCGTTTACAACACAGTTGGAAACAAGCGAATGTCAATCTACGTCAAGCCAAGTGAAGAATTGCTCGTTACTTCAACCACAAGGTAAAAAAATTGAGAACTTGAGGTAGGAGAGAAGGTGATGTTGCTGCTTCCAACCAGTCAGAATAAGTTGCAAATAGGATGGAGAGGACCTTATGTAGTGACGGAGAAGATCTCTCGTACCAACTACAAGATTTCTGTCAAAGGCAAGATGAAAGTATTTCACATAAACCTCTTGAAGAAATATAATGAAGGACCCTCAACCACCGAACCTGCACATCTGATGGCCATGAGTGTGGCTACTGAAGTCAACAATGGGAGTCGAGTACCCACTGCAAGCCAAAGAGACCTTTAAGGATGTGGAAATTAATCCCAACTTATCAAAGGATCAGCAAGAGCAGATTCGGGAACTTATGGTTATGTATGCAGACGTACTTACAGATAAGCCAGGAAGTATTGATTTGGAGGAATTTGACATGAAGTTAAATGACACAGTACCTGTGCGAGTCAAGACTTACCCAGTTCCTTATGCAAAGCAAAAGACTTTGGAGGAAGAAATACAACAACTACTCACCGCAGGAATAATCTCACCGTCTGAATCACCTTACAGTGCCAGCGTCGTTTTATTGAGAAAGCCAAATGGAGAACATAGATTGTGCATCGATTATCGACAGCTCAATGCTATTACTGAATTCCAAGCAGAACCTCTGCCTGATCAGAATAAACTCTTCACAGCACTCAACCGAGCTAAGTACTTTACTAGGATTGATCTCAGCAAGGGATATTATCAGATTCCTGTAAAACCGGAAGTTAGACCATGGTTAGCTTTCAGCACGACTGGAGGACACTATGAGTTCAACGTACTTCCATTCGGATTAAGTAATGCTCCTAGCGTTTTTACACGTATGATGAGAAAATTACTTGACCCACTACATCATCCAGACATTAGTCACTTCATGGATGACATACTGATCGCAACTGAAACATTTGAAAAGCATGTAGAAACCCTGCATCTTTTATTCAGGCGCCTCAGAGAAACTGGTTTGTCGGCTAGGCCAAAGAAGTGTCAAATAGGATTCCAGGAATTGGACTTTCTAGGTCATAGGATATCTCATGGACTGATAACTCCTCAAGAGGGAAATGTGGATAAACTCCAGAGAGCACCTCGTCCAAAAACAAAGAAGGATGTGAGATCATTTGTATCCTTATGTGGATTCTATCAAAGATACATCAAAGACTTCAATACTCTGTCAGCACCTTTAACGGATCTTACCAAAAAGGGGAACCCAGAGAAAGTCAATTGGTCTGCTGAATGTGAGAGAGAGCTTTCACAGCACTCAAACAAGCCTTAACCAATCATCCAGTTTTACATCTACCAGACCTCGACCAACCGTTCGTACTGCGTACCGACGCCAGTAACGTAGGAATTGGGGCAACGTTGTTGCAGAGAAAGGGAGATGTACCATCAGAGCCATTCCCTGTAGCTTATGCCAGCAGGAAATTGAATGCAGCGGAGAAAAATTATAGTGTTATAGAGAGAGAGAGAGTGTCTTGCACTCGTATGGAGTGTACAGAAGTTTCAGGCATACCTATATGGAAAACACTTCACCGCATCCAAGAATTTGAATGCAAGACTTATGAGGTGGTCATTACTTCTACAACCATACTCGTTCCAGATAGAATATGTTCCTGAAAAGATGAATGTGGGAGCGAACTTGCTAAGTCGACACCCAGTGTCTGATGAACCATGACAATCAGATGCAGAAGAGAATACATTAGAGTAAATCATATAGGAAAAGCTTGACAACTGTAAATGCTGGAAACTTAGTTCCATTCCGTAGAACAATCTGGAGTGGGGCTATGTCACATAATCACCAACCATCATTATACAGTGCATCAACATTTACACACCAATACAGAGAACGTTTTACAATTGACCGCACGAAGAGGAACGAACACCAACTTGACACTCGAGATGGACAGATGTCAGCTAATTATAGAAATTACAGAGTCTACAACTAAGGAGATTATTGGAAGGAGCGGGTCACGTGATATAACTTTGACCTGCGAAAGCGTTCATTTCTTCAAAACCGCGCACTTCTCAATCTTCAGCCCTGACGGCCAGTCAGAGAGCCAATGTGACCTGTCTTTTACATGAAAAAACGGCAGTTTGATCCTATATCCGAGGTAAGCTTGTGAATCCTCAGATCAATGTGATACCCAGATGTGTGCAGCAGAGGTATCCAGTGTTTGTGCGTCAAAATAACATGTATTACTTATAAAATAAATCTCTGAAATGTAAAATTGTCGACTGCAAACTTCTAGCTACACCGAGCCTTTCCCCGGCAAAATTAACAATCTCATACTTTCTCAAAACTGCAAACTCTGAAGTTCTTCACTACATCTGTTAGCTTTACTATGTGCATACTACAACAATCTATCACAGAAAACGGTACGAGGTGAAACTTCAAACGCACTTTGATGAATTTCATCAAAACTGTTTTAAAATGCTTTCTGCAAACACAAGTCAGTTTGTGCACAAGAACCACTACCGCGCTTAAAACGTATTTATTTCTGCCTATTCGCAATCTAAGGAGCTGAGAGAGGGATTATATCTTTCCTTTCCTCTTTACTAATTAAAATAATAGGGCTTGATAGAAAATAATTGTATTTATGTGTCAGATTTTCACTCAGACAAAGCACTTATTAAATGCATTGCCTAGAACAGGATACGCTTCACAGACGCCATTTGTGACAGACGGCCTAGTTAATCTGTCCAGACCAAAAGGTAAACAAAACCTTGGTCTATAGCCAACTGTTGATCGCCAACAGAAGGGACATGATGTGCACTGTTAACAGAAGAATAATAATAAATTAATATGAAGAAGAAGAGATGTGGATTAGGAGAGGTACTTTATGTAACAACCTCTTACTAATGTATTGTTGTCATGATCTTGTATGGATTACATTTTGTAACAAATACACATCAGAAATTCTGTATGTTGGACATGAATAACAATAAAACACTTGATGAGTTAAACTCATATTAACTGATTAAGATGGGGGACAAGTGGTACAAGCTATGAGAACCCCAATCAACAGAGGTTAACTCAACACACTACACAACCCAGCACTCCACTCAACACCACAACAACAGCAGGCAAAAGGAAATGATTTATAAGAAGAAGAAGAAGACAAGTAGTTAATTTGGAAGGTACAGATAAACATTTATATACACAATGCATAACCAAATGAGTTGATGAAGATGGTATAACTATATGTCATTTATAAAAATGCATCTTATCCTTGTCTTGGTCTTGCCTTATCAGCCTGACTTGAATGATCCAAGGAACAACACACCATCACTCCTATCTATGTCTGAATGTACACTTCTCAATGAACCACAGGTACACTGAGAGAATGCATACAGCAGGTACCAGATGATAGCAGGTGCATCCAGTGTAATAATCTCTGACCCCACACAAATTGACACAACACCACTTCTGATCTTATCCTTCCTGTTATGTTGTGTTCACACTTAATAACATGCTGTAAAATTACATTGGTAAGATTATACATGCCTATGTAACTTTTGCACAGTGATGTTCTTGGTGGCAACCTGACCAGAAGAGGGAGGCAGAGAGAAAAGATGACCCACACACATGAGATGGAAGATAACCTCAGGTCTTGAGCAGAGCAAGGGCAGCCTTCAGGGTAGCTTCACTGGCAATTACTGAAACGGATCCATCAGTCAATGGACCCAGGCTTAACCTAAATCTACCACTTAGAGGTGACCTTTCTCAATGCCAAATATACCCAATCCCTCACAGGAAAATGAGTCATATAAGACATTTTAATTAACTCAGGTCACACTATGACTGTAGAACATTTCTTTGCTTAGAAGAAGTCACACAACACTTATGATTATCACATTGATTATTATTTATTGATTTATTGTCTGTAATTGGTACTGATGTGCATTTTTCCATTTAAACATCCGTTATGTCAAACAGATGCCAAAAATGAGAAATGTATTCACAGGCCAAAAGAAACAGGCCCAGTTAATAAATGACATCAACAGTAACTGAATCTTATATTAATGTGTCAGTTCAACCTGTCTGTTTATTACCTGTTTATTTGTGTAAAAAAAGTCGCTTAAATGTCGATAGGGTCGACTTCATTGCACCGGGTTTATCCCATATGGCTCGGTCTCTTTCCGCAGCGCGGATAGCGCCGCACAAAGCACGAACTCCGTAGCTCTAGCGACGACCCACATGAGTCTCCGAAAAATTTCACTCGTGAACCGAGGGACGCGCCCCTATTTGTGTAAACAAGATGTCAATGTCTACCAGTATTTGTTAAATGATTTATTTAGCAAAATAAATAACTCAAATGAATTAAAAGAAGGGAACAGAGGAGACTCTATATCTCTTGACTGTTCTAGACCCATGCTACATTTCACCTGATTCAAACTTAGGAATTCTTTTCAGACATTTTCACAGAATATCATGAGTGTTCGAGAGCTATTAGATTCCTGGTGAAGGGACAGAGTCAAATCTACTGTTCACTATTCCCTAAAAGAGGACCACTAACTCCTAGACAAACAAATAAACCGAGTCTGTAATACTTCAAGGGTCGTATTCTTGATTTATTTACATATTGAAAGAGGATGGGGCCCAGCTTCTTAAACCAGAATATGGGTAATGCACAACAGTGATCCCCAGTCCCTTCAGAATATACGACAGAAGTATTGAACATATCCCCGGCTTACTTTTTCCCCGACACCACAGCCTAATCAGGATATTATTGATTAAAATTAACATCGTTATTTGAGTGTATCAATGTATATGAATTAAAAAAATATACACAGTGACTGAACACATAATTAAGCGCAACATTTCTTGAAGGTTATATCATTGTTTACATGTAACTTTACAACACATACATAAATAGATATGCAATCGCGCACACACACACACACACACACACACACACACACACACACACACACACACACACACACACACACACACACTTAAATATAAATAAATAAATAAAAAAAACTATATATATATATATATATATATATATATATATATATATTTGTATGTGTGTGTTTGTGTGTGTGCGTACTCTTTGCAAGACGCTGCGATCAACTCCTGGTTGATTCTCTATTGCATTCTGAACGAGAATTGAAATGTCAGTCCATCTGAATGGTGTAGAAAATGGATCCAACACCACACAACTGTCAATGTACAGGAAGTTTACACGTCAGCCAGATAAACCTCTCAGTCAAGATGGCCTCTCATGTACATGAGCACTGGCAAACTACTGAATTACACTTGCCTAGTAAATCAAAGTCAGCCAATAAATGCTGGGAATGAATTCAACATCCTATGAAGGATATGCCACTAACTTTCTTTAAACACACCTCAAACACAAACACATATACGACTTACGCACGCACACACAAACACATATAAACACACACACACACACACACACACACACACACACACACACACACACACACACACCCTCACGCCTGCCCAAGAATACACGCACGTACCCATTTATACATTCATTCATTGATATTTCTTGGGCACCTGATCTAGTCGAAAACCTGATTCCATTTCCGTTTAAAGTCTGAGGTGATTTGTCTGGCTGTTGGCATATCTCAGTGCTGCAGCCAGCTTCTTAGGCTAGACAGAAGGTAGCGATTGCAGCCAGTGATGGATTTGTAAAATATTTCTGTTTAATGGTGCAAATAATAATAATATTTGGCGCACGCTGGCAGCATGAAAGAGTGTTCGTCAACTCAAAACTCACTTATCTGTAAATAGATATATACATAAGAGACGTGGTGGCTGAAGGGTTTGGGACTTGTGAGTTGACGAGTGAGTGGGTCGGACGAATATTCAATACCTGGGCTCGACGCTCGCTACGGCAGGGTAAAACTGGTCATTCCTGCAAAATATGATCCTGACCTAGGGGTTAACTCCTTTCTCTGTAATCCCGTATATTCTCGTCAGTGACGTAACCTGCGCGAGAATCTTCCCGCGTCGGTAACTTACGGGGTATGTGAGCCAGCCGCTCAGAAAGCACTGGCAAACTATGGAGCGTAATCTTGCCTAGTACACCAAAAGCAGCTGGAGAATGCTGATGTTGACTGCAACATCCTGTAAGGGATGTGCAAAAAAAAAAGTCACATACTGACAGCATATTCTTGCTGCCGGACTTGTGTGTCTGCGTGTGTGTGTGGGTGTGTGTGTGTGAGGAAGAGTGAGAGAGAGACAGAGAGAACGAACTAGCGAACGGACTTTATTTTCAAATGGTAACAATTTGAGCACGCAGGCCAGTCTTACATTCGGCCCTTCCAAACACTCATCTTTCGTTCATCAATAGTGCATAATACATTCACATAGGAAAAAAAACATTGTCAAAAGAATGTTGTAAACATAAACAATGCATATTACCATACTATGAGACACACCCACCCACCGCCACATCCCACACACACACATCCCCAGCTACACACATATGCCTACCCACACACACATCTCCCACTCACCACACATGCCCCACACATACATCCCCTACCCACCCACATACCCCTCAGACACACACACACATGCACCCACCCACCCATCATCCACCCACACATCACCCACCCACACATATCTACCAACCTGCACGCACATCCTCCATCCACTAACACTCACCCACCCATTTATCCTCCACCACCCACTCACACACCCACAACCACACAGCCAAACACACATCCCCCACCCACACATATTCCCACTAACCCACACATCCCGCACCTATTCATTCACAAAAATCGCACCCACCCACATATCCCCCATTTACACAATCCTCACCCACACAATCTCCCCCAACCCAACCACACATCCCGAACTAACACACACACACACACACAAAACACACACACACAAACATCCCACACCCATCACCCACCAACACATCCTCCATCCAGTCACCCATCCCCAATCATCGCCCCTCCCACACAACACCCCACCCATTAACACATCCCCCATCCACACACACTCCCCCCGACGCACATCCCCACACACACACATCCCTCACCCACACACGTCTCCCCACTCATCTCCCACCCAGCCACACACCCCCAACTACAAACACCCTCACCACTCACAGAAATATCATCCACACACACACACACACACACACACACACACATACACACACCACCACCACCACCACCATCCACACAGGCATATCCCCACACCCATACTCCTACACCTATTACACACCCATCCGTCAACCCACACACATCCCCCACAACCCCACACACACACATTCACCCACACATCCCTCACCCACTCACTCACCCACCCCCTTCACCCACATACACATTCCACACCAACACAACCCTCCCCCACCCACCATCACCCACACACTTCCAACCATGCACCCACATATCCCCCACTCACACAGAGAGAAAGAGACAGAGAGAAAGAAAGAGAGAGAAACACACAGAGAGAGGCACAGAGAGAGACAGACAGAGAGACATAGGTAGACACAGAGAGAGACACTGAAAGTCAAAGAGAGAGACACACACACAGAGACACACACACACAGAACGAACGAACGAACGAACGAACAAACTTTATTTTCAAAGGGTTAAGAATTGGGCACGCAGGCCCGTCTAACATTCTGCCCTTCTATCACTCTCTTTCATACATTATTTCATTCACACATCATTCAAGGCTAACAGAGAACAGCAACAATATAAAAGATATGCATTATAAAGGCATGGGCAAAATGCGAACATCAAAACTACACGACACAGTAAAATTAGATAATGGTCTGACACTTGTTATTAGCCATGTGGAATATACTAGCCTACCAAAAGGGGACTGGCTGTTATTCTAGGGTTTTGTTATTATTATTATTATCTCTATTATTAAGGGGCTCCCCCGATGGTGTTTCCACCTTGTCGTGGTGGGGGAGCTTGAGTTTCTCAATGACCCTGAGAGCTATGCCGGCGGTAGCGTAGCTACCAGCAGGGCCTCCCAAGCCGGACAGGTCAAAGGGTAGAGAACAGACAAAGAGAAACACCCTGGTCCTCCAGGTTGGGGGTTGAAGCGTGGGGTTAACATCCCCACCTTTGTAAAAACCTTTCTTTGTTACGAAACAAATACATGAGCCTCGATATCGGACTGACTTATCTGGACAACGACCTTGGAACGTTAAAGGACTTTTGAGATTTGGAACATGGAATGTACGGACACTATATCGAGCTGGAGCGGCCGAAGAACTAACCCGGGAGCTGATTGAATATCAAATGGATATAACAGCAATTCAAGAAATAAGGTGGCCAGGAGAGGGTACTTTAGAGCAAAATGGAATGATTATAATATATGGAGGAAACACCCAAAATAAACATGAATTAGGAACAGGATTTGTCATCAAAAAAGAGTTATGGGGGAACGTTTTAAACTTTAAAGCTTTTAATGACAGGATTAGTAAATTACGAATAAAAGGTAAATGGAAAAATATAACGATGATTAATGTACATGCACCTACTGAAGAGAAAGAAGATGATATTAAAGAAGACTTTTATAATGATCTGGAAGATGTCATAGAAGAAACCCCCAAACAGGACATCCTGATTGTGCTGGGAGACTTCAATGCAAAAATAGGTAGAGAGCAAACTAATAAAAAAGTGGCCGGTATGGAAAGCCTACATACAACTTCAAATGATAATGGATGGAGAGTCATCAACCTGGCAGAAGCCAAAGGACTGCAGGTTAGCAGTACCAGACTACAAAGAAAGGATATACACAAACAAACTTGGAAATCATGTGACAAGAGAACCTATAATCAAATAGATCACATTTTAATTAACAACAGAAATGCATCAAACATACAGCAAGTCAGAAGTTATAGAGGAGCTGAGTGCCACAGTGACCACTTCCTCGTTGGAGCAAAATTTAAAATAAAACTTAAGAGAGCTTTCTATACTAAATTACAAAGATTACACCCAACATATAACAGAGAAAAACTGCAAGACATTACAGTCAAAGAGAAATTTACAGATGAAATAAAATGTAAACTTGAAACTCTGCAAAACCCTTTGGAGGAAAGCATTGACCAAACTTGGTTGAACATCAAGAATACAATTCAGTCTACCGCAGAAGAATGTCTCGGTGTGTTAACCACGCATAGAAAGAACAGATGGTTCAATCAAAAATGTGAAGAAGCAGTCATTAGGAAGAAGATTGCCAGACATGTATGGTTAAATGACATCAATAACATCCAAAAGGAAGAGCATTATAGAAATGAATGTAAAGAGGCTACAAAAATAGTCAGACAGCAGAAGCGAGAATATATGAGTAATATAATCAAAGATATGGAGACTAATCACCAGAAAAATGAATCCAGAAAATTTTTTAAAGAACTGAAGTCAATGAAACGAGGGCACCAACAAAACACATATGGTTTAAAAGACAAAAATGGGAATATGATCAATACCAATGAGGAAATGTGTAACACATGGAAAGAATATTTTATTGAATTACTAAATTGTGAAGCTCCAAGTAACATTTTCTCACAGGAAGAGGTTCTAACATGCGAACCACAAATTGAAGAACCTACATTTGAAGAAATCCTATATGTAATCACACGACTTAAAAACAATAAGGCAACTGGGACTGATGGAATTGCTGCTGAATTTATAAAGGCAGGTGGCCATGCATTACATCTAAAGCTATACGAACTAATAATAAAAATCTGGAGGACAGAAGAATTACCCCATGACTGGAAAGAGTCATTATTGATACCTATCTTTAAGAAAGGAGACAAGTTCCAATGTGGAAATTATAGAGGAATATCACTACTGTCCACAAGCTATAAGATACTATCCGCAGTATTACTAAATAGACTAAAACCATATTCAGAAGACATATTAGGTGACTACCAGGCGGGTTTTAGACAAAACAGATCAACAATAGATCAGATATTTATCTTACGACAAATAGCCGAGAAACATTGGGAATATAAAAGAGATCTCCATAACATTTTTGTGGATTTTAAAAAGGCTTATGATAGTGTCCATAGGAATAGTCTATGGAATGCTATGCAGGAATTTGGAATACCAAGGAAGTTAATCAACATGACCAGACTATGCATGGAAGATACTTATAATATAGTAACATATAAAGGCAGGAAATCAGACCCCTTCCAAATAACATCTGGCTTGAAACAGGGTGATGCACTATCGCCGCTACTCTTCAATCTGGCTCTAGAGAAAGTTGTAAGGAAGGTAAAGGAGGAATGTGATATTGGAGGAACATCCAAGCTGCTTGGTTATGCAGATGATATAGATATTATAGGGCAAAGTGAACAAAAGACATTGGAAATATTGACTCACTTAAAGGAAAAAGCCCAACAGATGGGGCTGGTTATCAACCAAGATAAGACAGAATATATGGTAATTTCAAGAGACGGAATGGCTAGAAACTCTGGCCACATACAAATAGATAATATGACCATTAAAAGAACGGAAACATACAAATACCTGGGTACGATCTTCAACTGCTCCAACATCATAAGGGAAGAAATACAAACTAGAATCAACTCTGGAAATAAGATATACTATGCACTACAACATCTACTAAAATCAAAGGCGCTATCTCGTAACACCAAAATCACAATATACAAAACACTGATCAGACCAGTTGTGCTGTATGGCTCTGAAACCTGGAGTACAACGAAAGGAGACGAAGCCTTGTTACAAACCTTTGAGAACAAAATTTTAAGACGCATCTTTGGACCCATTAGGGATACACAAAGTGGAGAGTGGAAAAGAAGAAGTAACAAAGACATTTATGATCTGTTTAAGTCCCGCTAATCACTGGTATCATGAAGGCTAATAGACTACAATGGCTGGGGCATATAGAAAGAATGGAAGATAATAGGGAAACAAAACTCGCTTACACTCAGGAAATAAATGACCGTAGACCCCGAGGTAGACCAAGAAGGCGGTGGAGAGATAATACATGTACAGACCTACAAGCACTTGGAATCAACGACTGGCAAGAGAAGGTCCACCAGAGAGACGAATGGAGACGGATTGTATTTGCAGCAAAGAACCTCAATGGCTCGGAACGCTGAGAAGAAGAATTATTAATGGGGAAGATAATCCGTACTGAGATAGTGTTCGAGTAATTTGCGATTATATGAATAGGGATTGGTGATGTCTTTGATTTCTTGTGGAAGATTGTTCCACAGCTGAGCTGCGGAGTACGTTAAGCTTGCTTTGTATAAGTCATAGGCTTCGGAATGTGTAATATATTTAAACGTTTACTGTGTTAGCATTATATTTAAACAATGGTCAAAGGTAATTTGGGGCATTCGATGCAGGATTTTGTGAATTAGTTTACGTTTATTGAAAAGCAGGCGTTTGCGGAGTGGTAGTAACTGAAGGCGTTTATACAGGCTAGGATTGTCAGATAAATGTTTGTTATAAATTAGACTCGTGGCCCGTTCTGGAGTGAGTAAAGTCGCTTGGTGGTTGAATTAGAACAACGTCCCAGATTGTAGAGCAGTAGTCAAAGAGTGTCTGTATATGAGAAGTATAGAATAGGTTCCTTGTGTCCTCATCAAGAAGTTTTTAATTTGGCGAGTGGTAGACCTTTTTCGCGGTTGGTTTAGATAAGCGCTTGAACGTGGGAATTAAAGTTTAGGTTTCTATCATGATTATGCCTAATGTTTTGTGTCAATTACACTTTCTACTGGCATGTTATCGATGTGAAGTTGAAGTGATGTGTGTGAGCTAAGAGTTTGAAGTCTTTGTCTGGTTGTTAGTAACATTGATTTTGTGTTAGTGATGTTAATTTGCATACGGTTTGAATAGCTCCACCTAACTACATTATTTAATTCTTGTTGTAAACGACGCAACTCAATAAATACAGTTTTCAGCATTTGTGTACACTGTACAGTCAGAGACAAACATAGACATACAGAGACACACACACACACACAGACAGAGAGGCAGAGGGAAAGAGAGAGAGAGAGTACACACACACACCACACACACACACACATAATTAAATAGAATGAATTTTATTTTAAAAGGGGTTACAAATTGGGCACGTAGGCTCGTCTTACATTCGGCCCTTCCATCAACAGTGCATGATACATTCACATAGGGAAAAATTGTCAACTGAATGTTGTAAGCATAAACAATGCATATTATCATGTTATGTAACACATTCCCCCTCTCACACACACATCCCGCCCAACCCACACACGTACACACACTCCCTCACCCTATCACACATTACCCACCCATACCCACACATCGATTCATCCACACACACACTTTCCACACACACATTTCCACACACACTTTCCCCAATCTCACTACATAGTTCACATTCTCCCACACACCCCCAACCACACATACATCTCCCCCACCAACCACATATCCCTTTCACCCCACACACTCTCCCCACCAACACAGACATCTCGCACCCACCCACACACAGCCCTCACCACATCTCCACCCACACACATCTCCACACCCTCTCACACATACCCCAAACCAAACACACTCACCCACACACACATGCTCCACCCACCCACCCACACCGCCCCACCACACAGTACGCCTCCCACACACACATCCAGCACCAACCCATACACCAATTCCTTACCCACTCACACATCACCCACCCATACCCACACATCTTCCCATCCACACACACACATTTTTCACACACACATTTCCCCACCCACCCACATATTTCACATCCTCCCACACACCCCACCAACCACACATTCATCCCCCACCAACCACACATTCTTTCACCCACACACACATTTTCCCACCAACACAGACATCTCGCACCCACCCACACACAGCCCTCACCCACATCCCCACCACACATATCTCCTCAACCTCTCACACATACCCCAAACCACACACACACTCACCCACCCACACATGCTCCACCCACCCAACCACAGACTCCAACCACACACATAGCCCTCCCACACACACATCCCGCACCAACCCATACACTAATTCCTTACCCACTCACACATCACCCACCCATACCCACAAATCTTCCCATCCACACACACACATTTCACACACACACATTTTCCCCACCCACCCACATATTTCACATCCTCCACACACCCAACAACCCTCACATCTAGACACCCAAATATCACACATCCCCCAGCCACACATTCCCCCACGCATACACACAACCCTCACACCCACTACACACGCCGTAACACCCACCAACACATCCCCCACCCGCCAACACCCACACATCCCCATCCGCCCCCAACACCCACACATCCCCATCCCGCCAACACCCACACATACCATTATCCACAACACCCACACAAACACACCAACCCAAACACACATCCTCCCCCCACACATCCACACCCTCCCACATATTCCTCACCCACACACACACCCCATCCATACACACATCCTCTACCCACCCTAATACCTCTCCACCCACCCACTCATCTCCGCACCCATCCACACATTCCCCCACAACCCACACATCCCACACTCACCCCTCACCACCCACCCACCTCACACCTACCCTCCACACACATCCATCACCCGCACACATTTCCCCACCGATACACTTATCCCTCACACTCACACACATCCACCACTCACACACACTTCTCCCATAATCAGACACACATCTCCCACCCACATACACACCACAATCCACACATACACTCCCCATCCACAAGTTCCCCCACTCACACACTCACTTCCATCCACACACACTCACCTCCCCCATCCATATCCAAATTAAATGTCTATCAATTGAAAGACCTAATGACTTATGTTCATTTACATTAACTATAGGTAACGTGTCTATGCGTAGTTCGAGAGCTGCCCCAGTTATGGCTAGTGTCTGAAATTTTGTCTGGTCGTTATGTGCATGGATGTGGTTTGTCGATGGTTAATTTCATGGTGGTTTTCATTGCTTCATCTAGTAAGATTATTAAGATCTTTTCGTTGATGACTTTCTAATTCACTACGGTTCTTCTGACTAGCATATATAGTACAGTCGTCTACAAATAGATCACATGTGGTATTGAGATATGAGGGAAGGTTGTTAATATAAACGCGAAAAGCAGCGGACCTAGTTATAGAGCGTGGGGCACACGAAAATTAAGCTGTGTGTCTTGATAGACGGGTTGGTTAAGGACACGACTTGTTGTCTATCGGATAAAAATGACGTAATTAGATTCACCATATTGACTCTAGTCTTCATTTGTTTCAGTTTGATAATTAAAATATTGTGATCTGCCATATCAAAAGCTTTTTTAAAATTTTTGTTAGAGCACTATGGCAAGAATATTTAGGTCGAAACCCAGATTGGCTGTAATTATTAGATCGCTATTAATTAATGATTTAATGTTATTTTATGAATGTGCTTTTCTAATGCCTTGATAGCGAGCTTGTAAGGAAATATGTCTAAAATTACTCAAGACGCTGTTATTATTTGAGCATTTTTAAATAGAGGATAAACTTAGCAATTTTAATGCAGATGGGAAAGTAGTTTTGGCCGTGCATTGATTATATATGAACGTTAAAGACTCACTAATGATTGGGGCGGCACAGCGAAGAATTCTATTACTGATCCCATCTATGCCGTGTGAGTTTGTTGCTTTGAGGTTTGATAGATATTTATATACCTTCTGCAACCGACATAAAGGGAATCTCGGCGGGAATATTTCTAGTGCATTCTCCTCCACAGAATGATGACAATGAATTTAAATTACATGATGACTTTGGTATTGAAGACTTTACATTCTCTATTTCCGATGAAAGAAACAACTGAAATCCTTGCATGTTATAGAGTTTGGTATTGCGACGCTGACGAGTATTTCTTGCTGGTTAGAGAATTAATAGCCTTCATATATTTGTGCTATTTGATTTTTCTACAATCAAATTTTTAAAATGGTCTTTCTTTATCCTACGAATTTCATATTAACTTTATTTCCTTAGTGTCAGCGTCCCTGGAGGGTGAGAATGAACACAGGACAAGGAAGGAATAGGAAGGCTGGGTAGCGAGGCAGGACTGTATACCCAGTGGGAGACATGTCCTTGAACGATAGCCCAACCTTGGACTAAACGATCTGAGACATCAGCTATAAATAGACAGCTGAGGTACAGGACAACACCACAAAATACCGAGACACCCGACTTATCACGGACGGCACGAAGGCCAACGCCACGTGACCACAGACCACGGTAAAGAGAGCAGACTGGGACTGACGGTGGTGAGAGAGGGAGTGTTTCGGATAACTGAGTGGCTTGTGCTGAGTGCCTCATATAGATTTACTATTGTTTGTGAGAGTGCTGATAGCAGATAGCCTGTGCGATGATATGTATGCAATGGGTTTGTGATGCGAGAACGTTTGAGTGCTTGGCGCAATAATGTTTCAGATTTCACCAGATTATTTCACTGATTATAACTCATGTTACATGCTTGCTTGTAATAAATGTCGATACTGTGCTGTCATGTCTATTGTAACGAGTCCTTGTATAGTAAGCCGCTGACTCTGTCTCCCGGAGTTGATGAAGTCTTTATTTTTGTGTGCTGCATGTCGCTCTCTCATGATTTCCAGAACTTCTCAGTGACCCATGGGGATTCTTTGATTCTTGACACGAACTTTTTAGACTGGTGCGTGTTTATCAACATACTGTAGACTGTCTTTGGCCAGTGCTAATGCATCGTCCGGATCAGGAAGTTGGTAAACGTGATCAGAGCTGCATTTTTTAAGTTTTGTAAAATTAACTCTTGGTGACGCTTTAAAATTTACAATTTTGACGCTTACATGTGTATTTTTGCGAGCTTTGAACCCAATTTTGACCTGTGCAGCACACAGGTAATGTCACTACATGTACTAACAGGGAACAGAACATTCAATATAATATCTGGACAAGTACACATATATATGATCAAGTAGAGTTGGGCGATGTCTGTACCGTTGTGGGACGGTTTATTACTTGCTTGAAATTGTAAGATAGAATGATATCGTCCCATGTCTGGTTGGATATACTAATATCTATGTTGCAGTCACCTAGTATCATAATTTTTCTACTGCTGTAAACACTTTGTCTATCATTGTCGTGAGCAGTCTACCAGCTGTACCCGGCACCAGGATTCCTATCTAAGTATCCAATGAGAACAGCAGCTGGGTGACATGCTTCATCTCTAACCAAACACATTCTATGCCTACGGCTTCGAGATCACTCTGCGGGAACAGTCGAGGGAATTGGAAATGTACAGAGAGAGAGAGAGAGAGATGAGAGAGAGAGAGAGAGAGGACGGAGAGGAGACACAATTGAAGAGAAAGACACACACAAAGACACACACACGAACACGAGAGCACAGTTAGGCACCACAGAGGCACGCACGGAGAGAGACACAGAGCGAGACACTGAGAGAGAGACAGACACACACATACATACACCCACAGAGA
>OY992876.1:50231882-50266882 GCA_963921405.1 Cepaea hortensis
CACACATCTCCACACCCTCTCACACATACCCCAACCAAACACACTCACCCACACACACACATACTCCACCCACCCACCCACACGCCCCAACCACACAGTACGCCTCCCCCACACACATCCAGCACCAACCCATACACCAATTCCTTACCCACTCACACATCACCCACCCATACCCACACATCTTCCCATCCACACACACACATTTTCACACACACATTTCCCCACCCACCCACATATTTCACATCCTCCCACACACCCCACAAACCACACATTCATCCCCCACCAACCACACATTCTTTCACCCACACACACATTTTCCCACCAACACAGACATCTCGCACCCACCCACACACAGCCCTCACCCACATCCCCACCCACATACATCTCCTCAACCTCTCACATATACCCCAAACCACACACACACTCACCCACCCACACATGCTCCACCCACCCAACCACAGACTCCAACCACACACATACGCCTCCCACACACACATCCCGCACCAACCCATACACCAATTCCTTACCCACTCACACATCACCCATACCCACAAATCTTCCCATCCACACACACATTTCCACACACACACATTTCCCCACCCACCCACATATTTCACATCCTCCCACACACCCAAAAACCCTCACATCTAGACACCCAAATATACACACATCCCCCAGCCACACATTCCCCACGCATACACACAACCCTCACACCCACTACACACGCCTTAACACCCACCAACACATCCCCCAAATACCAACACTCACACATCCCCCACCCGCCAACACCCACACATCCCCATCCCGCCAACACCCACACATACCATTATCCACCAACACCCACACAAACACACCAACCCAAACACACATCCTCCCCTTACACATCCCACACCCTCCCACATATTCCTCACCCACACACACACCCCATCCATACACACATCCCTCTACCCACCCTAATACCTCTCCACCCACCCACTCATCTCCGCACCCATCCACACATCCCCCACAACCCACACATCCCACACTCACCTGCACCTCACCACCCACCCACTCACACCTCCCCCACCACACACATCCATCACCCGCACACATTTCCCCACCGATACACTTATCTCTCACACACACACATCCACCACTCACACACACTTCTCCCATAATCAGACACACATCTCCCACCCACATACACCTCACAATCCACACATACACTCCCCATCCACAAGTTCCCCCACTCACATACACACTTCCATCCACACACACTCACCTCCCCCATCCATATCCAAATTAAATGTCTATCAATTGAAAGACCTAATGACTTATGTTCATTTACATTAACTATAGGTAACGTGTCTATGCGTAGTTCGAGAGCTGCCCCAGTTATGGCTAGTGTCTGAAAATTTTGTCTGGTCGTTATGTGCATGGATTTGGTTTTGTCGATGTTAATTTCATGTGGTTTTCATTGCTCCATCTAGTAAGATTATTAAGTTCTTTTCGTTGATGACTTTCTAATTCACTACGGTTCTTCTGACTAGCATATATAGTACAGTCGTCTACAAATAGATCACATGTGGTATTGAGATATAGAGGAAGGTTGTTAATATAAACTGCGAAAAGCAGCGGACCTAGTATAGAGCCGTGGGGCACACGAAAATTAAGCTGTGTGTCTTGATAGACGGTTGTTAAATGACACGACTTGTTGTCTACCGGATAAAAATGACGTAATTAGATTCACCATATTGACACTAGTCTTCATTTGTTTCAGTTTGATAATTAAAATATTGTGATCTGCCATATCAAAAGCTTTTTAAAAATTTTTGTTAGAGCACTATGGCAAGAATATTTAGGTCGAAACCCAGATTGGCTGTCAATTATTAGATCGCTATTAATTAAATGATGTAATGTTATTTTATGAATGAGCTTTTCTAATGCCTTGATAGCGACGATAGTAAGGAAATATGTCTAAAATTACCCAAGACGCTGTTATTATTTGAGCCATTTTTAAATAGAGGATAAACTTTAGCAATTTTTAATGCAGATGGGAAGTAGTTTTTGGCCATGCATTGATTATATATGAACGTTAAAGACTCACTAATGATTGGGGCGGCACAGCGAAGAATTCTATTACTGATCCCATCTAGGCCGTGTGAGTTTGTTGCTTTGAGGTTTGATAGATATTTATATACTTCTGCAACCGACATAAAGGGAATCTCGGCGGGAATATTTCTAGTGCACTTCTCCTCACAGAATGATGACAATGAATTTAAATTACATGATGACTTTGGTATTGAAGACTTTACATTCTCTATTTCCGATTGAAAGAAACAACTGAAATCCTCGCATGTTATAGAGTTTGGTATTGCAGACGCTGACGAGTATTTCTTGCTGGTTAGAGAATTAATAGCCTTCCATATATTTGTGCTATTTGATTTTTCTACAATCAAATTTTTAAAATGGTCTTTCTTTATCCTACGAATTTCATATTTAACTTTATTTCTTAGTGTCAGCGTCCCATGGAGGGTGAGAATGAACACAGGACAAGGACAGGACATAGGTAGAGCATGGGTAGAGCAGGACAGGACTGTATACCCAGTGGGAGACATGTCCTTGAACGATAGCCCAACCTTGGACTAAACGATCTGAGACATCAGCTATCAATAGACAGCTGAGGTACAGGACAACACCAAAATACCGAGACACCCGACTTATCACGGACGGCACGATGGCCAAAACGCCACGTGACCACAGACCACGGTAAAGAAGAGCAGACTGGACTTGACGGTGGTTGAGAGAGGAGTGTTTCGGATAACTGAGTGAGCTTGTGCTGAGTGCCTCATATAAGATTTACTATTGTTTGTGAGAGTGCTGATAGCAGATAGCCTGTGCGATGATATGTATGCAATGGTTTGTGATGCGAGAACGCATGAGTGCTTGGCGCTATAATGTTTTCATGATTTCACCAGATTATTTCACTGATTATAACTCATGTTACATGCTTGCTTGTAAATAAATGTCGATACATGTGACTGTCATGTCTATTGTAACGAGTCATTGATTTAGTAAGACGCTGACACTTCGTCTCCGGTAGTTGATGAAGTCTTTATTTTTGTGTGCTGCATCTCGCTCTCTCATGATTTCCAGAACTTCACTAGTGACCCATGGGGATTTCTTTGATTCTTGACACGAACTTTTTAGACTGGTGCGTGTTTATCAAACATACTGTAGACTGTCTTTGGCCAGTGCTAATGCATCGTCCGGATCAGGAAGTTGGTAAACGTGATCAGAGCTGCATTTAAGTTTTGTAAAAATAACTCTTGGTGAACGCTTTAAAATTTACAATTTTGACGCTTACATGTGTATTTTTGCGAGCTTTGAACCCAATTTTTGACCATGTGCAGCATACAGGTAATGGTCACTAACTGTACTAACAGGAACAGAACATTCAATAATAATATCTGGACAAGTAACATATATATGATCAAGTAGAGTTGCGGAGATGTCTGTAACCCTTGTGGGACGGTTTATTACTTGCTTGAAATTGTAAGATAGAATGATATCGTCCCATGTCTGGTTGGATTTACTAATATCTATGTTGCAGTCACCTAGTATCATAATTTTTCTACCTGCTGTAAACACTTTGTCTATCATTGTAGTGAAGCAGTCATACCAGCTGTACCCGGCACCAGGATTCTTATTTAAGTATCCAATGAGAAACAGCTGCTGGCTGACATGCTTCATCTCTAACCAAACACATTCTATGCCTACGGTCTCGAGATCACCTCTGCGGGAACAGTAGAGGGAATTGGAAATGTACAGAGAGAGAGAGAGAGAGAGAGAGAGAGAGAGAGAGAGAGAGAGAGAGAGAGAGAGACGGAGAGAGAGACACAATTGAAGAGAAAGACACACACAAAGACACACACACAGACACACAGAGAGACACAGTTAGGCACACACAGAGGCACGCACGGAGAGAGACACAGATCGAGACACTGAGAGAGAGACAGACACACACATACATACACCCACAGAGAGAGAGAGAGAGAGAGAGAGAGAGAGAGAGAGACGGAGAGAGACACAATTGAAGAGAAAGACACACACAAAGACACACACACAGACACACAGAGAGACACAGTTAGGCACACACAGAGGCACACACGGAGAGAGACACAGAGCGAGACACTGAGAGAGAGACAGACAGACACATACATACACCCACACACAGAGAGAGAGAGAGAGAGAGAGAGAGAGAGAGAGAGAGAGAGAGAGAGGTTACAAAAGCGTTAAATTTAAAAACCAGCGTTGCACCTGGATCTATTCCACATGGCTCGGATTTCTTTTAGTAGACCAGGCGCGAACCCAGCGACGACCCTCAGAGGTCTCCAAAAAATTGCTCTTATGAACCAACGACAGATCGCGAAAAAGATCCCAGGACCTTCGTAGCGCGGGACATTCTGTTTGACCACTCCCCCATCGAGAAGCTACATTTGTGTTGGTGTGTTAGCATGAACATACTGACGGACTAACTAAGTGACTGAGTGACTGACTGGCTGACCGAAAGACTGACTGGATGAACGACTGGCTGACTGATTGACTGACTGACTGACTGACTGAATGACTGACTGGCTGACTGACTGGCTGATTGACTGAATGACTGAATGACTGACTGACTGGCTGACCGACTGACTGATTTACTGACTGGCTGACTGACCTACTGACTGACTGACTGACTGACTGACTGACTGACTGGCACCTTGCCGTTTTGACAGACGATAGTTTGTGAAATTTAGTTATACCCCTCCATAGCCCAAAGCCTGGGTTGAATTTAGACACCATGTGTTGCCCAGGCCTGCCTAGTTTACTCCAGAGGAAAAATTCCAGAGGAAGCTGCAAAAGCTACCGGATCAGCAAAGCAATGCTTTAACTTCCCCCCTGTTGGAGCTTCCGTCTTAGACCCGTTGCCGACCTAGGCATGGGGCCTAGAATGTCTGACCATGACAATTAGCCTTTAGGCTGCAATTCCTAGCACTAGGATCAGGCGCGTACCCTACCATTTGTGCTCAAGCCGTTTGCACAATGTGGGGTGATGGGTTTGGTGAGCGCCGCCCAACATTCAATGCTAACAGAGAACGGCTAATACCGTCTACTGTTATACAGTAGATCACTCTTATCTGACAAAGACACAGGTGTGTTAGGATGAAATAATTATACCCTCTTATTTAAATGAACAGCCACACGCCCACCCACACATCTGCCTAAATGTCGCTATACACAGGATATGGATGCACAGGCGCCTACATACGTGAATGCGTATTTACGTGCGTACATATACATACATACAATCATAAACACACACACACACACACACACAGATACACATTGATGAACGCAAGCACGCACTCATGCAAGAACTCGCCATACTTGCATACTTACATGTACACATGCACACTCACACACATACATAGCTACCTACCTTCCCACCCGACAGCTAACCTGCTAACACACACGTACGCACGCACGCAGGCACACACACACAAACACACATACATACATATCATACATACACACACACACACGCACGCACGCATGCACGCACGCACACTCGCACGCACACACACACACACACACATACATACACACACAAACACAGACAGACAGACGGACGGACGGACTGAGGGACGGACGGACGGACTGAGGGACGGACGGACGGACTGAGGGACGGACGGACGGACTGAGGGACGGACGGACGGACTGAGGGACGGACGGACGGACTGAGGGACGGATATACGTACATACGTACATACGTACATACGTACATACATACGAACATACATTCATACATACATACATACATACATACATAACATACATAACATACATACATACATGCATACGTGCTTACAGACAGACAGACAGACAGACAGACAGACAGACAGACAGACAGACAGACAGACAGACAGACAGACAGACAGACAGACAGACAGACAGACAGACAGACAGACAGACAGACAGACAGACAGACAGACAGACAGACAGACAGACAGACAGACAGACAGACAGACAGACAGACAGACAGACAGACAGACAGACAGACAGACAGACAGACAGACAGACAGACAGACAGACAGAGACAGACAGACAGAGACAGACAGACAGACAGACAGACAGACAGACAGACAGACAGACAGACAGACAGACAGACAGACAGACAGACAGACAGACAGACAGACAGACAGACAGACAGGCAGGCAGGCAGGCAGGCAGGCAGACAGGTAGGCAGGCAGGCAGACAGGCAGGCAGGCAGGCAGGCAGACAGACAGACAGACAGACAGACAGACAGACAGACAGACAGACAGACTTACATGATGTTCAAATCACTTAATATGTTGTTTCTCAATTAAGCCAGTGCATTAATTTGTGAGTAGCACATAGATTGAATAAAAGAGCAATTGAATATAATGAAGAACTAAATATAATATTTGTCGACCAGGAAAAGGAGTTCGACAGAGTATACCTAAATATTTTTTGGAGCCCATAGAAAACTACGGAATAAATGGGCAAACGTTAAAAAGCATTGTACATTAATTGAGAAGTATTAAAGTGTGGTCAGAACAACTCATGAACTCACGGACAGACTGAAAACATCAAATGTGCTCTTAGCATTGCTCAGGTAGCTCTTACACGGACAGAGTGTTTAAAGAAGTACATAATGCATGGGGACAGCCTCCAACATCAAAGAAAGAATCACCACAGTAAAAACTATTTTGAAAAGGTAAAATTAAACAGTGGTCAACTCACAGTTGTTAATCCCAGTGTTTAAAAATACAGTCAACGTGCTTTATAGAGTGTGAAGAAAAATATAAACAAATATTACTGAGAACCAAAACGAACAGAAAATAACACACAGGGATATTCTAAAACTGAGTCAGTGTCTGTGTGTTTTTCCATCCGTGCAGTTTTCAGTCACATTTTGAGAGCTTGTATTGGTGAGAGCATGTTGGATGCAGATAGTCAGCAGACAAGCTGTGGAACACTGATGGCATCACATGTAAGATATGGGCAGTCGGCAGAAAAGCTGTGGAACACTGATTGCATCACATGTAAGATGTGGACAGTCAGCAGACAAACTGTGGGACACTGATGGCATCACATGTAAGATGTGGACAGTCAGCAGACAAACTGTGGAACACTGATGGCATCACATGTAAGATGTGGACTCCCGGGAATGTTAACCCTGTCAACAAATGCCCGCAGAAGTCGGATGTGTCGGCCTAACGGCGCAAGAACGCAGCTCTGCTGTAAACAAGCACAACGCAATCACGTCCGAAAAAAACTCCGGATGAACGCAGAAGAAGAAGAAGAAGAAGAAGAAGATGTGGACAGTCGGCAGAAAAGCTGTGGAACACTGATGGCATCACATGTAAGATGTGGACAGTCGACAGACAAGCTGTGGAACATTGATGGCATCACATGTAAGATATGGACAGTCAGCAGACAAGGTGTGGAACACTGATGGCATCACATTTAAGATGGGGACAGTCGGCAGACAAGCTGTGGAACACTGATGGCATCACATCAAAGGTATGAACAGTCAACAAACAAGCTGTGGAACATTGATGGCATCACATGTAAGATGTGGACAGTCGACAGACAAGCTGTGGAACATTGATGGCATCACAATAAAGGTATAGACAGTCAACAAACAAGCTGTGGAACATTGATGGCATCACATGTAAGATATGGACAGTAGACAGACAAGCTGTGGAACACTGATGGCATCACATGTAAGATAGGGACAGTCAGCAGACAAGGTGTGGAACCACTGATGGCATCACATGTAAGATATGGACAGTCAGCAGACAAGGTGTGGAACACTGATGGCATCACATGTAAGATGTGGACAGTCAGCAGACAAGGTGTGGAACACTGATGGCATCACATATAAGATATGGACAATTAGCAGACAAGATGTGGAACACTGATGGCATCACATATAAGGTATGGACAATTAGCAGACAAGGTGTGGAACACTGATTGCATCACATATAAGATATGGACAGTCAGCAGACAGGCTGTGGAACATTGATGGCATCACATGTAAGATATGGACAGTAAGCAGACAAGGTGTGTAACACTGATGGCATCACGTGTAAGATGTGGACAGTCGACAGACAAGCTGTGGAACACTGATGGCATCACATGTAAGATATGGACAGTCAGCTGACAAGCTGTGGAACACTGATGGCATCACATATAAGGTATGGACAATTAGCAGACAAGGTGTGGAACACTGATGGCATCACATATAAGGTATGGACAATTAGCAGACAAGGTGTGGGACACTGATGGCATCACATATAAGGTATGGACAATTAGCAGACAAGCTGTGGAACACTGATGGCATCACATATAAGGTATGGACAATTAACAGACAAGCTGTAGAACACTGATGGCATCACATGTAAGGTATGGACAGTCAGCAGACAAGCTGTGGAACACTGATGGCATCACATGTAAGATATGGACAATTAGCAGACAAGGTGTGGAACACTGATGGCATCACATATAAGGTATGGACAATTAGCAGACAAGCTGTGGAACATTGATGGCATCACATGTAAGGTATGGACAATTAGCAGACAAGCTGTGGAACATTGATGGCATCACATGTAAGATATGGACAATTAGCAGACAAGCTGTGGAACACTGATGGCATCACATATAAGGTATGGACAGTTAGCAGACAAGCTGTGGAACACTGATGGCATCACATATAAGGTATGGACAATTAGCAGACAAGGTGTGGAACATTGATGGCATCACATATAAGGTATGGACAATTAGCAGACAAGGTGTGGAACACTGATTGCATCACATATAAGATATGGACAGTCAGCAGACAGGCTGTGGAACATTGATGGCATCACATGTAAGATATGGACAGTAAGCAGACAAGGTGTGTAACACTGATGGCATCACGTGTAAGATGTGGACAGTCGACAGACAAGCTGTGGAACACTGATGGCATCACATGTAAGATATGGACAGTCAGCTGACAAGCTGTGGAACACTGATGGCATCACATATAAGGTATGGACAATTAGCAGACAAGGTGTGGAACACTGATGGCATCACATATAAGGTATGGACAATTAGCAGACAAGGTGTGGGACACTGATGGCATCACATATAAGGTATGGACAATTAGCAGACAAGCTGTGGAACACTGATGGCATCACATATAAGGTATGGACAATTAACAGACAAGCTGTAGAACACTGATGGCATCACATGTAAGGTATGGACAGTCAGCAGACAAGCTGTGGAACACTGATGGCATCACATGTAAGATATGGACAATTAGCAGACAAGGTGTGGAACACTGATGGCATCACATATAAGGTATGGACAATTAGCAGACAAGCTGTGGAACATTGATGGCATCACATGTAAGGTATGGACAATTAGCAGACAAGCTGTGGAACATTGATGGCATCACATGTAAGATATGGACAATTAGCAGACAAGCTGTGGAACACTGATGGCATCACATATAAGGTATGGACAGTTAGCAGACAAGCTGTGGAACACTGATGGCATCACATATAAGGTATGGACAATTAGCAGACAAGGTGTGGAACATTGATGGCATCACATATAAGGTATGGACAATTAGCAGACAAGGTGTGGAACACTGATGGCATCACATATAAGGTATGGACAATTAGCAGACAAGATGTGGAACACTGATAGCATCACATGTAAATATGGACAGTCATCAGACAAGCTGTGGAACACTGATGGCATCACATATAAGATATGGACACTGTTGAACACTTGATTGCATCACGGTAGTGGTTATTGAGGATAATGAAAATACTGCTACAGTCTGAACGAAAAACAAATGCGATTTTCCTTGACGAAGCCGATACAAATGGCAAAATCAAGAGTAATTATTAGTAAACATGCCATGTTTTTGTGAACATGTTAAAATTCTGTGCAGCTCACAAATGTGTTTGAACAAAATTCAAAAGGTCAACATAGAGATACACATCGGAATAAAATGTTGCACTTCTTCCCAGGACTATACGATCAATTTACAATTAATTTACTAGGCCATTTTACTTTCAGTTGTTTGCCACGTCTTTCTTTACAAGAAATCAACAATTAAGCCCAACTGACTGACCTGTGTGTACTTTGAACCCACGACCCAGCCTGCTTCGCGCCAGAAGCTTCAACACAAGGTCATTAAGCCCCACAGTCACGCTGACCTCTCACGCTGGTGTGGCTTCGTTAATCAGCACAACAAGAAAGAGACTACTGGACTTTGTTTCGCTAACTTTAGTCATCCGCGGGCATGCCACATGATGATAATTTTATTTTTCACCGCACCAGCAAACACGTCAAAATAGATCACATTGGTGCAGCAATGTGCAATAATGTGAATAAACTCATTTCGACTTTCAATTATGCGGTCGCGTTAGACAGACCGCGGTCACAGAGCTACGAACTGTGCAGGTTAGGATTTTCTTTTTGCTCCCAACAGAAAAAAAATCCCACACCTTGCCGAGGGATCGAATCCGGGTCTCCCGAAGGAGAGTCCGGCGTTCTAGCCACTCGGCCAGCCGCTCCTTACATGCCTGGGTAAAGAGGGTATTCCTTCGGCATCACCTTCCTCAATTAATAATAATTCTGCCACTAGGGATTCACTTTTGACGGTCTTCTTGTGGGAAGTTAGGATAAAATGAGTGTGAATCTTCAATCAATCACTTAGATTTTATATTGACTGGTGGCTAGTATGAATAACCAATACTGTCTGTGTATAGACCTGCTTATGCACTCCGAGAGTATCTTGGTTGTCCATCTATAAATGCGTTGTCCTCAATTGTATGGCTGCTTTCTGTTCGATTACATCCAACTTTCCTCTTTAGTGTTATTTTCATGGACGTTCCATCTATTTTAAGTGGGCTGTAATGTACCTGTATGGTAAGTATACAGTACACTTTCCTCATTAGTGTTGTTTTTATGGAAGTTCCATATATTTAAGTACGCTGTAATGTACCCATATGGGAAGTAAGTATGTGCATTTTCCTCGTTAATGTTGTTTTTATGGAAATTCCATCTATTTTAAGTGTGCTGTAATGTACCTGTATGGTAAGTATAAAGTACACTTTCCTCATTAGTGTTGTTTTTATGGAAGTTCCATCTATTTTAAGTACGCTGTAATGTACCCATATGGTAAGTAAGTATGTGCACTTTCCTCGTTAATGTTGTTTTTATGGAAGTTCCATCTATTTTAAGTGGACTGTAATGTACCCACATGTTAAGTAAGTAAATAAACATTCCTCGTTAGTGTTGTTTTTATGGAAGTTCCTTCTATTTTAAGTGGACTGTAATGTACCCACATGGTGAGTAAGTAAATAAACATTCCTCGTTAGTGTTGTTTTTATGGAAGTTCCTTCTATTTTAAGTGGACTGTAATGTACCCACATGGTGAGTAAGTGAATAAACATTCCTCGTTAGTGTTGTTTTTATGGAAGTTCCATCTATTTTAAGTGGACTGTAATGTACCCACATGGTGAGTAAGTAAATAAACATTCCTCGTTAGTGTTGTTTTTATGGAAGTTCCATCTATCTTAAGCGGACTGTAATGTACCCACATGGTGAGTAAGTAAATAAACATTCCTCGTTAGTGTTGTTTTTATGGAAGTTCCATCTATTTTAAGTGGGCTTTAATGTACCCACATGGTGAGTAAGTGAATAAACATTCCTCGTTAGTGTTGTTTTTATGGAAGTTCCATCTATTTTAAGTGGACTGTAATGTACCCACATGGTGAGTAAGTAAATAAAAATTCCTCGTTAGTGTTGTTTTTATGGAAGTTCCATCTATTTTAAGTGGACTTTAATGTACCCACATAGTGAGTAAGTGAATAAACATTCCTCGTTAGTGTTGTTTTTATGGAAGTTCCATCTATTTCAAGTGGACTGTAATGTACCCACATGGTGAGTAAGTAAATAAACATTCCTCGTTAGTGTTGTTTATATGGAAGTTCCATCTATTTTAAGTGGGCTGTAATGTACGCATATGGTCAATCAATTAAGTTGCTCTTTGCACGCCATGCGGTGTATTGGGCAAACAGTGCTAGCCCTAGATTTGCATAGACTATTTGGCACTCGGGGGCGATGTGGTCAATATCAGCCTTGACTTCCCAAGACATTCACAGTATTCATTCTACGCTGGGTAGACTTGCTAACACTGGAGTCTATAGTCGGTCCATTTCTTCAAGAAATTACATATGTGTAAATGGTACGAAGTATATCGTCATTTAGTTAGTTGACAGATCATCCTCATTTCACATTGAACCATGATTGATTGATTGATTGATTTAGGAACCGACATCACAGCATTCGGGGCATTCCCATAAGCGCTCCGTCCCCATCCACAGCAGCCAGCGAAGAGTTCCAACACCAATAGTTCCAGTAGCAATCTGATTATATGTCCGTCTCGCCTTTCGTCTGACCGTCGAGCGTAGGCCAGATCCCCTCGTCACTCCTCGCTGCCTCATTCTTGCCAGACCATGGTGATCCATTTGCTCCTCCGAGGTATACACGTGCTCCCACAAGGCCGCAATCATGTCTGCCCTGTCATGCTTCAATACTCAACCAAGTTTTGCCGAGCCAGCCAATCTGTCCGCCTGTTCATTCCCCAGCACACCGGCATGCCCCGGAGAAAATATACAGGTGATTCTTGCCACCTGTGACCTCCGAAGCGAAGCAAGCCACTCTGCACGAAGCCTGCCTATCCTCACCCTCTTATCATGCTTTCTGAGTCAGTTACAATCACGATGTGTGTATGTATCGTGTTTTCCATCCAGCGGCAAGCTGCACTGACCGCCTCCACCTCCATTCTTAAGCTAGATGTTGTGGTATCATACGCCAGGCTCTTCTGCACCAAACATCGACCATTGGTCTTTGCTAAGAATCCCCAGGCACTTCTCCTACCTCTAAACACCGAACCATCTGTGTATATGATCACATCACCCGGGCGAGCATTATCCTGAATTAGTTGCTGGATTTCCACTTCCGTAGCCCCTGCTGTCCACTCCCTGCACTACCGGCTCAATGTTATTATAACTCTGCACAAGTCTGACTGCTCCGCTGGCACTCTGACCCACTCCTCTTCTCGCCTAATGTTCTCCAAGATGCACACCTGTCTGATCGTTTTCTCCGCCTGACCCATCCATGATTTACCTCTTATCAGTCTCTGACCCTTAACTGCGTCCAGCGCCTCATGCAACGGGTGATCTGTGTCTGCAGCTACTCTGAGGTATGCCTTTGAGTGCATCACCTTGTGCCTACCAGCAACAGTCGGCAGACCAAGGATGTAACGCATGCACACTACTGAGGTGTCTCTGGTGCATCCCAGAATGACCCGCATAGCTTCGTTCTGTATGCGCTCTAATTTCACCAGCTGACTCTTTGAGACAGTCAGCAGCCCTAGTCCATAATCAATCACTGAGAGGATCAAGTGCTGGTATAGTGTGAAGAGCATTCTCTGCTCTGTGTCCATTGCAGCCATAGTTTTAAGTGCATTGAGTCCTATTTGAGATCTTGTCACAACCGTCTCCACATGGTCCTTGAAGGACAGACTCCTGTCAAATTTGAAAACATTGAACCATTCAGTCCATAAGTGCTCGGATACCCTCCTCGGCAAATCCCACAGCGTGTTGCGGTTAACGACACCAGTTCTGTGTTGGTTTATAAATCTTCTTTGGCTTCCTGCATAGTGTTCTTGTTTGGCCACCCCTCTTTTGATTTGTTGTTCTCGCAGTCTGGCCATGGTCGTAGATTCGCAGTCATCACTTTGTTCTCGCACAAGTCTTACTTCTTGTAGAGCATTCAGAATGTCGGCTTGTTCCATGGCGCGTACGCCTTCCACCTTAGCCTTACCTGCGAGCTTGTCAGCCCGCTCATTTCCTTGTACTCCCGCATGCCCTGGCACGAAGATCAAACTAATCTTTGTCAGCCGAGATCGCTCCAAAGACAGCAACCACTCTCTTCGGATCCACCCCATCTCTATCCTCTTGAGCATACTCATTGAGTCGCTAAGGAAACATGCCCTAGTGAATGTCTGTGTCTCGAGCCATGTTATTGCTTTACTTACTGCCATGGCTTCCATCCATAGTCAGGCTACTTGTGGTCTCAACAAAAGCACCAGAGTCATCCTTCACCATTCTCCCTCCTGTCCGCGCCGTGAAGGCCCATGAGCTTCTCACATATCGGACGACCGACCCGACAGCATCACTGTCTAACGAATTCTCGAAAATCAACACTTGTACTTCCGCCTTCACAGCAGCCGGATTTTCTTGTCTCCATTTTCTGTCTAGTTGGATGCAAACTGAAAAAAGACGTACAGAAATCTGTTGGCACTTGTACCAACTCCTCACCAGGTTCTAAGTCATCCAGTGAACACGCCTGTTGAAGAATGTCTTCGGCTTGACCCATCCACGACCTTCCTCTTTTTAACCTGCTGCCCTTCACCTTCCCAATTTCACTATGTAGTGGATGTTGTGTGTTTGCGTTAACTCTGAGGTAGGCACGTGCTCTGCAAATTTGTATTCTGTCTTCAATGGTTGGAAAATCAAGAAGGTAGCGCATCGCCTTGCATGCTGTAGAAGTATATCGACATTTCATACCAAGGCTGGTATATCATTGGACAGTGATATTGGTTTATCGCGTGTGCAGTTGTTAAAGAAGATATAGGGAGATGTATCCCTAGATCCTAATTGCCAACCATATAAGAAACTTGAAATGGCTCCATAAGACTTTCTAGGGATATAGAATAATTATAAAGTGATGTTTCCTAACAGAGTCCTACAGAGCACTAGAGATTTACCGAACTTCCGAGAGGATAGCATTCACTCTTTGTAAACCGAAATACCATGTGGTTATCCAGCCCACAATCAGCTCCATAACAATGTTTTTCCTTAACAAGTATTATCAATGAGAACACACCTGAAAAAGACTCAAACACCAAATAACAAGTAAATACACAACTCTTAAGTAAATCCTATAACATTCTATTGGGTTAACCTGCGGGAGGGGGAAGTGTGTGTAAGCTCATGTGAGATGACATAATGATACACAACCATAATAAAAAGGACAACAACATTTCAATAACAGATATTTCAATAATATCCAATTAATTAATTAACGGTTCAGATGTTGTCTTGACGAAGGAATTAAATTAACACCTTCCTAGTTCCACTGCTTCAAATACACAGATAAATGTCCAATGTTTAAGCTACACAGATAAATGCCCATTGTTTAAACTACACAGACAAATGTCGATTCTTATGTAAGATTCATAAATGCAATTACGGGGTTCAGAATCATGCATGTGTTGGCACGTGAAAAACATGAAGTAGTACTTACAGGAGCCTAGCGGTGTTTATCATGCTGGGGTTGATGTTCGGACAATGGAGAGGCCAGTGATGATTAAAGGAGAATCACTCTTCCCGCATTGGAAAGGCATTTTCCTCCTCCTACCTTGAGGACTATAAAACTCTTTTTGCCATTCTTCATCATTTATGAAAATACCCAATTTTCAGCCAAATAAAGACCTTTTCATCCCAATTAAGAACCCACCGTTCCCTGTAGAAAATATATGCCAAACAATATAGCCATACCAACAGAAACAAGTGAACAAGAAAAGAGAAAAGGATGAAGAGGGAAAGAAAAAGAAAGAAAGAGAGAGAAAGAGACAGAGAGAGAGACAGAGAGAGAGAGAGAGAGAGAGAGAGAGAGAGAGAGAGAGCGAGAAAGAAAAAAGAGAGAAAGAGAGAGAAAGAGGAAAGGTGAAGTGTTTATGACACAAGGGTGGGTCACTTATACCTGACCCCATCGGGCCCCATCACCTCAACATCTGATGCAGTCCCTAACTCCCTATATTGACATGATATGTCTCTCTCTCTCTCCTGCGTTATGGGCGTGGATCATTATCATGCTCTCCAGACTCTGCCACTGAGAATATCTGGTGGACATCAGCAATAGTGATATCAAGTCTCCGTTGTGGCAGTTATTCTCTTCTCCCGACATCATATTTATAAGGTAACACCACAACATGTTTATACATTTTAAAATAAACTCATTAGTGATTCTTCATGTATGAATACACATACAAAGAAACATAGTCTCCTCTGAACATAAAGACAAAGAGAATATACGAGATTCTCCAGAAAAGTATCTTCATAAAAGTATACGAGTGATATTCTAGAAAGTAGCAAGGTAGATCTTTTCCCAATCATTGTCTACACAGGAAGACTGAATAACTAGAAAATAGAAATATCATTCCTTATAAAGGGCATAAAACTGACCAGAAAGACATCTCTACGTCAAAGAACATGCACTGAATTCTTCAAGGATTTTCTTTAGATCTCATCATCACCATAAAGTGCCGTGCCGGCTGGCGTAGGCGTTCATGGCTCTCCACAGATCTCGGTCTTTGGTTTTCTGGATCAACTCTGCTGCTGATATTCCTCTGTGCCACCGTCTCAATCCATCCAGCATCACTTCTCTTGGTCTACCTCTGCCTCTCTTCCCCTCGATCTTTCCAGTTGTTACGATGTTCTCCAATGCCTCTCTTCTCATCACATGACCGAAGAAAGATGTTTGTCTCTGTCTTATTGTTGTATATAATGTTCTAGTTTCATTAGCCTGTTTCAGGCAGTCGTCGTTAGTTACTCTGGCAGTCCAAGGAATTCGCAACATTCGTCTCAGGAACCACATCTCTGTTGCTTCTAATTTCTTCTTAATGTGTTCATTTACATTCCAAGATTCACTGCCATACAGCAAAACTGGTTCTACATAGCATTTCAGCTATCTCTTTCTTACATTCAGTGATAGTGACTTATTGCATAAGATACTCTTCATTTTCTGAAATGCGGCTTTTGCCTGCCCTATTCTGCTCCTAATCTCTGTTGTACATCTTCCATCTGATGTTATAAGTGCCCCTAGGTATCTAAAATTATCAACTTGGTTAAGGATTTTCCCTTCTATTTCTATGTCACATTTTGGTGTCACCATTTTCTTTGATATTACCATTGTTACTGTTTTCTTGATATTCAAGGAGAGTCCGTCCTTTCCTTGCACTCTCTGTTATTACAACGTCTAATAATTGTTGTAGGTCTGTTGAATTATCCGCCACCAATACTGTGTCATCTGCATAGCGTATATTATTTATATTATAACCTCCAACTAGTATTCCTGGCATCTCTTTGATCTCTCTCATTATTACTTCGCTATACAGGGAGAAAAGATCTGGTGACAAGACACACCCTTGTAGTACTCCTAGCTTTATCTGTTCGTAACTACCCTCTTTATTTTCCATTTTAATTGCTGCTACTTGGTTCCAGTAAACATTCTTTATTATTCTTAAATCTTGTCCATCAGTGTTGATATCTTCCAACATTTTAATCAGTTCATCATGTTTTACTTTATCAAATGCCTTAGTATAATCTATGAAGCACAAATATATGTCTCTCTGTTTCTCTATTGATCTTTCTATTAGTGTCCGTAATGTATAAATTGCATTGTTTGTGCCCTTTCCTTCCACAAATCCATACTGTTCTTCACTAATTTCCATTTTTATTTTCTTTTTGGTTCTTCTCATTATGATTCTGAGTAGAATAGTTAGATAGTTAGTCGACAGATCATCCTCGTTGCACATCGAACCATTCAGTCCATAAGTGCTCGGATCCCCTCCTCAGCAAATCCCGCAGCGTGTAGCGGCTAACGACGCCAGTTCTGTGTTGGTTTATCAATCTTCTTTGGCTTCCTGCGTAGTGTTCTTGTTTGGCCACCCCTCTTTTAATTTGCTGCTCTCGCAGTCTGGCCATTGTTGTAGATTCAGTCATCACTTGGTTCTCGCAAAAGTCTCACTTCACGTAGAGCATTCAGAATGTCAGCCTGGTCCATGGCGCGTCCGCCCTCCACAGTAGCCTCACCTGCGAGCTTGTCAGCCCGCTCATTTCCTTGTACTCCCGCATGCTCTGGCACGAAGATGAAACTAATCTTTGCCAGCCGAGACCGCTTCAGAGGCAGCAACCATTCTCTTCGGATCGACCCCTCCTCTATCCTCTTGATCATGTTCATTGAGTCGCTAAGGAAACAAGCCCTAGTGAATGTCTGTGTCTCGAGCCATGTTATTGCTTTACTTACTGCCATGACTTCCATGGTCAGGCTACTTGTGGTTTCAGTGAAAGCACCAGAGTCCTCCTTCACAATTCTCCCTCCGGCCCGAGCTGTAAAGGCCCATGAGCTTCTCACATGACGGACGACCGACCCATCTGTGTAGATGACCGCGTCACCGTCTAGCGAATTCTCGAAAATCAACGCTTGTACTTCAGCCTCAACAGCAGCCGGATTTTCTTGTCTGCATTTTCTATCTAGTTGGATGCAAACTGAAAAGGATGTGCAGAAGTCTGTTGGCACTTGCACCCACTCCTCGCCAGGTTCTAAGTCCTCAAGTGAACACACCTGTTGAAGAATGTCTTCGGCTTGACCCATCCACGACCGACCTCTTTTTAACCTGCTGCCCTTCACCTTCCTAATTTCACTATGCAGTGGATGTTGTGTGTTTGCGTTAATTCTGAGGTAGGCGCGTGCCCCGCAAACTTGTATTTTCTCTTCAATGGTTGGAAAATCAAGAAGGTAGCGCATCGCCCTGCATGCTGTATCTCTTGTACATCCAAGAATAATGCGCATAGCTTCATTCTGTATCCTTTCCATCAATGCAATGGCAATCTTGAATCTTGATTCTGAGTAGAAGCTTAGTGATATGGTTTATAAGGTTAATTGTACGAAAATCTTCACAATCAATTGCTCCTGGTCTTTTTGGTATAGCTATAAATACAGATTTCAGCATATCACTGGGTAAATATCCACTGCTGTAAATATCATTCAACATTTTGGTTAATATATCTACTCCAAATTCTCACAATACTTCTAATTCTTCTATTGTGATTTCATCTGGCCCAGCTGTTTTTCCTTTCTTCATACGTTTCATATCGTCAGCGACTTCTTCTTTCAGAATAGGTGGACCTTCTAAGTTACTATCTTCTGTTAATTCTCCCCTTTCTCCTTCATATAATTCTCTTATATACTCATTCCACCTCTTCATTATAGCATCTTCCTCTAATATTATCTTTCCTGTTTTTGATTTCAAACACCCTGTATTTATTCTTATTTTTTTTTTCCTGTAAGCTCACTGATTTGTCTGTGCATATTTTTTGTATCTTTAATGGAATTTAATTCAATTTTTTTGCATTGCTCGTTTAACCAACTTTCTTTAGCCTTCCCACATTTATCTTTTATTTCTTTATTTATCTTAGCGTATTCTTGTTTGTCATTTTTACTCTGTTTTCTTTTGTCCATCAGTTTTAAGATATCTTCATTCATCAATTTTTTCTTAGCTATTTTGCCTCTTTCCGGTAATACTTCTTTACTAGTTTGATGGATGGATTCCCTTAACATTTCCCATTGTTCATCTATACTCTGTATTTTAGTTATTGCATTGTACCTATTTTTCACAGTCACTCTGTATTGTTCTTGCATTTCTTTATTTATTTTCAGAACCTCTTTATTAAGTCTCATGTTCTTAACCATTTTTTCCCCTCTCTTTAATCTTACTTTTATTTGTCCACATAGTGGTACATGATCGCTATTACAGTCAGCACCAGGAATTGTCTTTACATTAATTAAAGCATTTCTAAATCTTTTATTAATTAGTATGTAGTCAATTTGGTTGCGTATTTTCTTATCAGGGCTTATCCATGTGTACAGTCGTCTTTTATGGTGTTTAAACCATGTGTTTCCAATTATCATATCATTGATATTTGCCCATTCTATTAGCTTTTCCCCTCTTTCATTTCTTGTACCTAAACCATAATTCCCCACTACATCCTCAATTTTTCCATTTCCTACTTTTGCATTAAAATCACCAAGTATTATTTTTATTTCTTGTGATCCAATTTGAGCCATCGCCATTTCTATTTCGTCGTAAAAGTGTTGTATTTCTTCATCACTACTGCTTGCTGTTGGTGCATATACTTGTATAATATTTATGTCTATTGGTTTGCCTTTGATTTTTACCATAATAACTCTATCTGAAATACACCAGTATCCATTAATTGACTTGGCTATTTTTTCGTCTAATATTATTCCTACACCTTTTTCATGTGTATCCCCTCCAGAATAAATTATTGTGTGATTGTCAGCTATAATTTTACCCGATCACTTCCATCTCATCTCACTAACGCCCAGTATATTCATTTTCATGCTATCCATCTTTCTCAGAACATTGGTCAACTTTCCTAGCTCATTTAATGTCCTAACATTCCATGATCCTACTCTAAATTTATCTATTTTAGTTAAGATTTTGCCATCAGTAGCTGGATGACGGTCTGGTGTCACCTGTGGCTCATGACTGTCCCTACCGGACGAGGATGTCCTAAGACAGCCGTTAACGTCCTTCACTAACTTTGATATATGTTTTGCCATGAAGTCTTGGGAAGATAATGTGGTGGTTTCCCCTTCCCTTGCCTTCCACATCCACATGGTGGTCTTTTTACCTCTGCCTTTGGCAGCCATTTCCGACTGTAAGGACAAGTGAGTGCCCTGCTCTGCTCAGCTGCAGAGTTGTCCACTTATTCCGGTGGATACTCGGTCCCCAGAGCTGTGTTAGCCACACCGTAGTGTGTTTCCATCCTCTACCACGGGGAGGTGCAGTTGGGATTTTCCCTTCATAAAGTTATGGTCTCTGACCAAAACTCTCCAGTACTTTACAAAGTAAACTCTAATATATATTCAGATGTACTAGTCGTAAGTTTACTATGGTTTCCAACTTACCACACCAAAAAAAAAATCATGAATTAAACTATACAACACCACAACAGCCGAACTGGCCAACACGTCAGTGATTATCTACACAGATGGTTCGGTGTTGAGAGGTAGTAGGAGTGCCTGGGGGTTCTTGGCAAAGGCTAATGGTCGACCTTTGGTGTAGGAGAGCCTGGCATATGATACCACAACATCTAGCTTAAGAATGGAGGTGGAGGCAGTCATTGCAGCTTTCCGCTGGATGGAGAATACGATACACACACACACATCGTGATTGTAACTGACCCAGAAAGCATGCTGAGCAGGGTGAGCACAGGCAAGCTTCGTACAAAGTGGCTTGCTTCGCTTCGGAAGTCACGGGTGGCAAGCATCGTCTGGATCTTTTCTCCGGGGCATGCTGTTGTGCTGGGGAATAAACAGGCAGACAGACTAGCTGGCTATGCAAAACTTGGTGAAGTATTGATGCATGATAAGGCAGACGTGGTTGCGGCCTTGTGGGAGCACGTGTACACCTCGGAGGAGCAAATGGATCACCATGGTCTGGCAAGAATGCGACAGCTAGGAATGACGAGGGGATCTGGCCGATGCGCGACGCTTAGAGGAAAGATGAGACGGACATATAATCAGATTGCTACTGGTACTATTGGTGTTGGAGCTCTTCGCTGGCTTCTGAGAATGGGGACAGAACGCTTATTGGAATGCACCGAATGCTGTGATGTTAATTCCTAAATCAATCAATCAATCAATCAATCAATCAATCAATCATTATCTGTCAAGGCATTATTGACGACTGCCTCTTCTTGTACTTTCGTTCGCTGGCAACTGCCTCGACAATACAAATTCTTGCCGGCAACTGTTGAACGCACTTATTAACATATGTTAGTAGGAAGCAGGGTTGCCACTTTATTTTTTTGACCAAAAGTATCTAGAAACGGCCCAAACAACATCCATAAATATCTAGATTTCGTTGGAAAGTATCTAGGAAACATATCAGATTGAGAAAGTAAGAAATTACATATGTAATGATGTGACTGCCGCTCTCCCTGGCGAAAAGTTTACGGCTCTCGCCGTAATCCCGTATATTCTCGTGAGTAACGCAGCTGCGCCCGAACCGACAGCGGTTCGAGCCGCGCTGCTAACTTACAGGGGTATGTGAGCCGGCCGCTCAGAAAGCAATGGTCAAACTGCTGAGCGTAATCTTGCCTTGTACATCAACAGCAGCTGAAAAATTCTGATGTTGACTGCACCATCCTGTAAGGGATATGCAACATTAAAAAGAAAATTGATGTGACTTACCTATAGAATCATGTCCTCATCTTCACTGACGCCTGTCTCACAAGATGCACTTAGCTTGGATGATGAAGTTGAAGCTTCATATTCAAAATGACTCTGGTATGCTTTAGCTGTTCCAATTCCTTTTATTACACGATCAGGGAGCTGATAAGTTGAACATCATTTTCCTGTTCTCATCAGGCCAAATCTTATTGTCAATATAGCATGTAAGAGATCAAGTTTCATCCTGTTTCTTAGTTTACATTTTGTATAATTCACAGTACTGAAGACTCTTTCCGCATCAGCATTTTAATGGGGTAGTATCATGGCCGACATCGCATATTCAAAGAGCTCACAGAATGGACTGTTACCTGAGACATATTTAAATTTTCTTACTTCACTCCAAAAAGCTTCAGTTTCTGTTTTGTTTGTCCAGTCAACCAAATTTATTTTTGTTAACTAATATTCTGCTTCCGCCACACTATTATCAGTAGCCCCTAAAAATTTAATAACTTGACAATATTTAGGTATGTCCATTACTGGCTGAGGTATGTTGTTAATAGAAAAGAGTGAAATATTTTTCAATACATCTAAATTTTCAGGAAGTCTCTGCTTCAGTTGATCGAATAATGAAACAAGACAATCTTGACAGCGCTTTCTTAAGTTGTTCTCTTCATTTTCTGTTAACAGTCCTTTTGTTTTTAAACCATCAATTTTTTATTCGATTTGGTATCCCAGGTATGGCTTGGCAGCCAAATAGCTCTCTATAGTGCAAGTGAACAAGTCAGCTTTAGGTCTACAAGTTGGCAATATAAGTCTTTTACCAATTGAGTGAAATAGCAAAGTGAGGTCGTCAAGTAATTTAACTTTATCAACATTTTGAGATTCAAATAGTTTATTAACTTTTTGCACTTCACTTAAAATGGGTTGTGAAAAGAGAAGGAATGCCAAATTTTTTTCATCACTATACATTCCATATAGTATTTCAGCTGTGTAGCACTTTTCATTTTGTCTTGTTATTTCGAAGTGTGTCTTCAACTCCAACCATCGGTTCACAATTACTTCAACAGCTGGTTGAATTGATAACCATCTAGTTTTGCAATATGACATAATTTTAAGTGGTGAGGAACTATCATTTAATGCTTTATATAAATTATTATATTGCTGTTGTCTGACAGATGATTTGGAGAACCAGTTATGTGTTTCAGCAATAAGGAATTCCAAATTCCTTGGTAAACATTCTGACTGATGAGGCATGTGATAATGCTAGCTGCAAGGAATGACACGCACATTTTATGAGGATTAAAGATGGGATATCTTCCTTCAATTTTGCATACACGCCATGGTTATTACCGACCATTACCGATGCATTATCGTTTCCAATTGCAGCCAAATTCTTTAAGTTTAAATGTTTACTGACCAAAGGTTTCTTCAGTGCCCTTATGCTCCCTTTTACTCATTACCGGAAGGGGGGGGGGGGGAGTTTGCCAGATTGTTGAGCGTTGACCCAAGTCAGTTCAAAGTTTAAATAATGGCAGTTACCATAATTTACGCGCGTCCAGACCAAACATAAAGTGGGTAAATGACACCGAAAGAAAAGTAAAATCTAGAAAGTATTCAAAATATCCGACTCCAAATGAAAAGTATCTAGAATTCAAAACAATGTTTTCCCGTGATGAATTTGAATAACGAAGACACAAACAATAGATTGCACGATTTATTGCCTGGCATATTTCGCTGCATCTCGTCAGGTATCCAGCATCCAAATGTCAGAAAACGGTATCCAGACGCCGGAAATAACCTCTAGATCTGGATATAAAATATCTAGAATGGAAACTATGGTAGGAAGTACTTTTTTCGCTTCCAATTGCAAGCCAATGGCAGTGGTTGTCTGCCCTTGAATTTTGGAAAAGGGTAGATACTTTTCTCAGCCGTTACTCCTGTCTCTGCAAACGGTAATTCTCCGTGTCAATGTAGGCAAACGTCTTTCGGGATGGGCTCCCTTCACCCATCTCCCCATCCCGCCTCTAATCGAACGCCAGGTGGTCAATTTCAAAGCTATTCTTTGCTGTTGTTTACAACTCCGGTCGTTGCCAATTTTCTAAAGGGGGATGGCACGACGAGGATTATTGTCACCGTTAAGAATCTCGGAGTGCCCACTCTTAACACTGTGAACTTTGAAACAATTATTCCTTTCTATTCGGAAGGGGGATAATTGGCGCTTGACATTATTAATATAAATGTCACATTGCTGGAGAATAATATAGGTATATTCCTAATCAATACAAGTGGTGTTATATTTCCTTAAGATTTTTCTTTCAAGGCGGAAAGGGGAAAACCAGAAAGAGGAAGGGGGGGGGGATATAGTATACTAAAGAAGAGACCATTTATAGTAACAGACTGTATGGATGAGGAGGTGGAGGAGGAGGAGGAGGAGGAGGAGGAGACGTCGAATACGAATACGACGATTGTAACAGCTATTAAAACTGATGTGAGAGACTAATAATAATATTCGCTAGGTTACCCACTCCTCTCAGAAACTGTGAATGATAAATAATTACGCACGCAATGGGATATAACTATTTCGCCGCGCAGACTTTTTCCAAAAACGCGATATATATTAAACTCCATACAGAAGACAGAACAGCTCTCAATCGCTCTCGTCTATTGCAAGAAAGTGAATTCGGCCTCAGTACAGACCAGATTAAATATTCAGAAGCCATAATATTCAGTTTCGCTGAACACATACCAGAGCAATTTCCGTTAAGAACCGGAACTCTATCACAAAATTTCCGATTTCACATTAATTCCTGTTCGGTGGAGTTCGTTATTTTCCGGTTCAATAACTACATGAGTGTCCTGACATCTACTGCTGGCTGCAGAATTTACTTTCCAAAACCAAAAAAAGAAAGAAATAACAATAAGGAGTAAAATAAGAATATAGCATCCGAAGCGTAATGTTAACTACTGTTAGTATTAATACAACAACAACAACAACAATAACTACTACTACTACTACTACTACTACTACTACTACTACTACTACTACTACTACTACTACTACTACTACTACTACTACTACTACTACTACTACTACTACTACTACTACTACTACTACTACTACTACTACTACTACTACTGCCACTACTACCGCGACGAAACCACTAAGGCGACGACGACAACATCAACATCATCAACAACAACTACAACAAATACACCTACTATTGCAACAACTACTGCTACAACTACTAATATACGGAATACTACCGCTACTGTAGAATTTATTACTCCCCAACACTAGAACACAATAGACAAAATTAATATATAAGAGCATTTGGATATGTGTGTTCACATGTTGTATTTGTATTACAGGCTACAGAAGTGAGGAAGCGAAAGCTGCATCACATACCCCGATGACAAGCCAAAGTATTGGTTTCTGGCAGCAGAATTGTGTACAGTATCAGAGAGGAATCAGCATTCCTCCTCGCAGTGTGGAGACTTCAAAGTCGTTAGATGCTAAACTGACCATGATCATCTGTTTTCACATACTCGAAGCGATCTCATACCCCGAGCTGGACAGGCTCGTTCAAGTATAGTGTATTATAGAACAAGCGTCATCTCCCACTCTTTGATGTGTATTGAGTATATCGTGCTTGTCCCACAATTGTATAGGCAGTCGGCATTCCAAGGGTCATGTAGGTGTCAGATTCTCACCCAGGGTTGCAGCGCGTCGTCTGTACCCACGCCAGGCAAATGCAACCGGGCTCAACTCTGAGCGGTGTTAAACACGCTAGTTACAACGCGGCGTCTTCGACGACGCCAAGGAAGTCCAGCCAGGCTCAATTCTGAACGACTCTAAGCCCGTTGCTGGTCAGTCAGGACACAGCGTGAAACTAGTGGTTCACGCAGGGGGAATCTACTCCGACTGACGAGAATGCTGAACGGCTCGCCAGTCAGGCTTGGGACGTCGTATCGGACAGATGGTTTGAATGTTTGAGCGTGAATCTATAGCTAGCCTGTACGAATGAAGGGAACTGAACGCCTGTGTTATTGACTTGTAAGTGTATTGCATTGATGTATTGATTGATTGCATGTATTGATTGTATGATGAATTGTGATTGCGCGATTCATGCATTGATTGTAAAGTGCGCGTTGCGAGAATAAATTGTTTGCATTGTTGTTATCGTGTGTCACGTTGAGTTACTTAGTGACAGTATTTAGTATCTCACTTGTCAGCCAACGAGCCAGAGTTCTTGCTGCCGCAAGATCCTGACAAGTGCGAACGTGGGTAGCTCGTCCGCAGTGGATTTGAACCAACTGTAAATTTAGGTGTAAGAAATAAGTGCGAACGTGATGGCATCCATCTTGAAAGTTATTGCAAAATAGGTGTGAACGGTAGTTTGTGTAAGCGGAAAGTTTGGAAAGGTTGGAAAGTGAGTTGTTGATTGCGGTGAAAAGACGACAGAACGACTAACAAAAATACTTGACTGCATACAAACCTTCAAAACTTAGTTGACATCGCATACACCACACATTTGTACTTGTCCTAATTTCTCTTGTTCCCAAAACAACAGGTTGTTTTGTGTCACCCGAACCCGTTGATTGTAACACCCATTTTTTTCGACCTGAAGTAAAGTCCATTGTGTTTGCGGGCAGTAACGAACGGCCATTGTCCAAAACAGGTTTCAAGAAACACTTGAGTATAAATTTTTCTTCTTAATACTTTTGTAGGCAGGTCAAGGCATAAGCTGTACTAGTAAATATTGTATAAAGCATTGAAGTTGAATTACTAACAACATAATTAACTTTGTGTGTATCCATTTCATCGGACATATTTCATCATGTCTAGTTTAAGTGATTTCATTGAATTGGGTTTAAAAATGAATTTATCTGGTGAGGAATTGAATAACTGGAGTGAGAAAAAGTATGCAGAATTTATTCAACGGGAGGATAGAGCTGCTGAAAGTGCTTTGAAACATTCTGAGTTAGATAGGGCTTTAAAACAGTCGGAGTTAGAAACTGCTTTGAAACTTAAACAAGCAGATTCAGATGCTGCTTTGAAACTTAAAGAAGCAGAAACTGAGGCAGAATTAAGAAAAGCCGAAATTGCTGCCCAAAGTAAACGAGAAGAGCTTGAAATGCAGCTGAAAATTGAACAGCTGAAAGCTGAAACATCAACAGAGAAGGATGTTAGAAAGTCTGACAGATTAGACAAAGAAAATCAGTACAAGAAGTACCAAGGGATAGTGAAACATTTTACCACGGGCGACTGCATAGCAGCCTTCACCCAAAACTTCGAATGCATTATGGAGCATTATCAGATCCCAGAGACTGAATGGAACATTATATATATGAGAAGTCTTTCTGGGGAACCTCTGAAAGTAATAGAGACCATCCCCAAAGATCTTAGGAAAGATTATCATTATATTAAGTCTAAAATCATGTCTCATTTCCTGTTAGATTAAGCAGGCTACAGAGAACAGTTTAGTAAAGTGTCACCTAAACCAACACAAACGTTCTCTGACTACGTCTCAGTAGTACAGGATATTTTTACAAAGTGGCTGTCAGCAGCCAAAGTGAATGATAGTTTTGAAAGACTGAAAGATCTCATCCTTAGAGATAAAATTATCACATCTCTGCCATCATCATTTTCGAAATTTTTATTAGAATGTGAGTGTGAGAGTGTGCAACAGATTGAAAAACGTGGGTCGGCTTATTTTACAGCCATAAAAAGCTGTTTCACTAGTGGATTTACTAGCACAGACTTTGTAGCAGCAGCTACATATGATAGATCAAAGTCAGTGCCCTACAATAAACAGAAACCCTATAAGCAATCTGCTGAGAAATACTATAAGTGCAGACATTGCGATTTACCACACAATGAAAATGATATGTGTGATAAACACCCAAGGTACCTCACCTACTTGCAGAATTACATAAATAAGCAAGATAGGGAAAGAAAGAGCTATAAACGTCTCACCAAATGTTTCCTTTGCAAAGCCTGTGGCCACTGGCGCGACTCTTGTAAAGGCAAGCAAATTACTAGAAAGGCTAATGCAGCCATTTTTGATAGCTCTGCCTCAGATGAGGAAACTGATACAGATCATCCTGTAAATGCTGCAAATTCTATTGATGTATTTCACCTCGAAAAATGTACCATCTGTGATCGTTTTCATGAGGATGGCGTTTTAACATGCGGCCATTCCATACCTGTTACCAATGAGGAGGCCAACCTGGTCATTAACTCCAAAGGTAAATTAAACATCCACCATGGGTATGTTAATGGTAAAGCTGCCACAGTCTTACGTGACAGCGGCAGTACCCTTATTGGTCTAAAGAGAAACTATATATCACCTTCAGATTATACTGGTAAACATGTTACATGCAGAAATTTCTCAGGTAACATCGAGAAATACCCTCTTGCATGGGCATATATAGAGACACAATTTCTTACAGGAAAGGTCAAATGTGCAGCATTGACCAACCCGTGTTGCGATATTATTATTGGTAACCATCCTGAGGTAAATGATAGGCCACATGACAGTATTACATCCTCTGTCACTTGTAACATTGATGACACCATTTCACCTTTATCTCAAATCATTGTTGATGATTTATTGCCACCTGTAAATGAATGTATGTTTGCCAACTCAGTAACGTCAGCACATGAATGTATGAATCTGAATGTAATACCAACTTGTAATGTGATTGATAACCTTGATATTACAAATGCAGTAACCAGATCTGCTGCTCAAATGCAAGATCGAATCGATCAGACAGAGGCTTTACAAATAATAAGCCCAGTTGTAACATTTCCTGAAACAACCAGGGAGAAATTTATAACAGCCCAAAAAGCCGATCGATCTTTGCAGAAATATTTTAAATTAATAGGCCAAAAGCCACGCTTAGCAAAGAGAGCTAGATGGCATTTTGCTCTGAAGAATGAGATTCCGACACGGTACTATACCAAAGGTTCTAGCACTACAGAACAAACGTTGCTACCATCAGAACACCGCAAACAAGCATTACATCTAGCGCACGACATACCATTTGCAGGGCTTATGCTAAAACCAGAGCGAGGTTACTTACTCAGTTCTACTGGCCTAAATTCTGCAGTGATACCAAATAGTATTGCAGAAGTTGTGACATCTGCCAGAAGCTTGTCAAAAAGGGTAAGCACCCACAAGCAGAACTGCAAATCACAGATTTGACAAGCAGACCGTTTGAAAAGATCTCGGTCGATATAGTTGGCCCTCTTAACCACATCCAGAGGGAATAAATATATTCTAACGATAATTGACCTCTGTAGCCGCTGGTCAGAAGCGATTCGTCTTAAAAACATAACTTCCAAAGACATCATGGAAGTCTTTTTCCATATTTTTGCTAGGGTAGGGTTCCCTGATACCATCCTTTCAGATCGGGGTAGTCAGTTCATAGCATCAGCCACTCAAGCCTTTACTAAAATGTTAGGGGTAAAGCAGTGCTTCAACAGCCCCTTCCATCCTCACTCAACGGGAATTATAGAAAAGATCAATGGGGATCTTAAGCATGCTCTCAAAAGTTACCCAAGAACACCCCGAAGACTGGGATACGTATTTACCTGCTATTTTATTTGCATACTGGGAAGTGCCTCATGCCAGCACAGGTTTCTCACCATTTGAACTGGTATATGGTGCCAAACCACGCGGCCCATTATCAATGTATCATTCCATGTTGACCGAAAGTGAAACTGTACATAAACCTATTTCATCTTATGAACATGTAACATCATTGCGTGAAAGGATAATGAAATCATGTGTGTTAGCCAAAGAAGCACTGAAACAATCAGGTGCTATCTACCGACAGTACGCTAACAGAGGAAACAGGACGATAATACTGACGCCAGGACAGGACGTTCTTCTTCTATTGCCAAGCGACAGACATCTACTGACGGACTCATGGCAAGGACCGTTCAAAGTGTTACGACAAATATCGACGGTAGATTACGAAATTGCAGTTAGGGACAAACACAAGATATTCCACATAAACATGCTTAAACCATATTACAACAGGGACGAGGACTAGGTAGAAACTACAGCAAGCATGACGATAGTGGACCAAACAGAGGACGACGATACGGACGAAATACCGACACCATCACTTGTAACGACAACCAACCTGCAGGACATAAAGATTAATCCTAACTTGACACAGACAGAGATTGACAGTTGCAGACGATTGTTACAGGACTACAGCACTATTTTTTCTAACAACCCAGGACAGAAAGACTTAGTGCATCATCATATTATCTTGACATCTGACGCACCCATAAAATGCAGTCCATATTCCATTCCCATACATTACAAGGACAAACTTCATCAAGAAATCATAGACTTAGAAAAGAACAACATCATCAGACGATCACAGTCACATATTTGCTCTCCCATTGTCATTGTGAAGAAAAAGGACAACACTATAAGACTCTGTGTTGACTATCGTAAACTCAACAGCATCACACAGTTGGATTTAGAACCGATGAGCAACTGTGAAGGCATACTGACTGAACTGACAAACTCACGTTACTTTACGAAACTTGACATGACAAAAGGTTATTGGCAAATACCGGTACACCCTGACAGCGTACATCTGACAGCATTTGCCACACCCTGGGGACTATACGAATGGTGCAAATTACCATTCGGGCTAGTTAATGCTCCAGCGACCTTTGTAAGAATGACAAGACTTCTTTTGACTGACATTTCTAACATCATTTGGTACATGGACGACATTTGCATCCATACGAAGAACATGACAGACCACATAACAGCATTACAGCAGACATTCGACAGAATCAGACAACACGGACTGACAGTTAAACCATCCAAAGTCGACATAGCCGACCAAGAAATTTCATTTTTGGGCTACAAGATCTCAAATGGCTTTGTATCAATTGACGATAACATCATGTCCAGAATTCTAAAATTGTCGCTTCCGACAACTAAGAAAGAGTTGTGTAGTGTCTTAGGTCTGCTAAACTACTACAGACAATTCATTCCACATTTTGCTGAATTGACCGAATGTTTCACTAATCTACTAACAAAGAAATAACCAAATGTTATTGTGTACAGCGAAAGCTTACGACCTGCATTTTCGAAGGTATTATCTTATTTTTCTAGTGAACCTATTCTCAAATTACCCGATCTTAACTCTATTTTCAGGTTAAGATGTGATGCGAGCTCCGTAGCGATTGGAGTGGTACTTCTCCAGGAACACGATCAAATTTTGTACCCAGTATACTACGTCAGCCGTAAGTTGAAAGACAGAGAACGAAATTACAGCACGTCGGAACTTGAAGCACTCGCTCTTGTGTTTTCGGTACGTAAACTTTCCCGATTTCTCTTAGGGAAACATTTTATAGTGGAGACCGACAATAGCCCATTGACTATTATCACCAGAGGGACGCCAAGTAACACTAGAGTGGCAAGATGGTCACTGCTTCTGCAGGACTTTAGCTTTGAGGTCAAACATATAAGTGGCTCACAAAATTCATTGGCCGACCTTCTTTCTATATGCCCATACGACTTACCCAGTAGCCATATAGTACCTGAGCACACTGCAGAGAATGTGTTAGCTGCAAAGTGTAAGTGCTCAACACCACAGCCACATTTGAAAGTTTTTAAGAAACGCTGTGCAATGTATGTGATAGGGATTTAATTTCCCAGTGAAAATATATTATGTATATTATATTATTATGTGAATGAGTGTATCTAATACTTGTGAGATATGTGATAGAATGTGTATATTGTTTTAAATATGTATTAAACATGTACTACAAATGTCACGGGACAGTACTACAGGATTTAAAAAAAACTCACTGTGCTTGAACGACTTCGAATATCCTGAGTACCTACACCACAGATGTGCCCACTGTGTTTTAATCCGCGTGAAAGAGACTTTGACAGCCGTATCCTAGAAGAACACTGTAATCCACACCGAAGAAACCACCCAACAGCTGTTTGCAAGAACTGGTTACTCCGTTTATTTATGTAACATCCAAACGAAAGTACTGTGTGGTATTGTCAACTTAAAACCACAGCTGTGTATTTCCGGTGTGTATGAATATTAATTTGAAAGATAGCAGACTATACTAAAACACTAACAAAACATTGACGTTGTCCACAACTTTTGTGAGTTTAATATTTCCATATACGGAATTGTATATGAGGATTTTTGTTATATGTAATCTCAGCATCGTAACTTGATTTACTCGTTCACAACAGTGACATTGTGTTCACTTTTGTCAATAGGTATCAAATTATGACACTAAGAAATGAATTTATAAATGTAATTTATTTTATTGAAAGCATGGTGAAATTACCGTCCATAACCTTTGTATTACAACCAAGGGACGTAATTAAAACTCTTGGTAATGTGTAACATGTATTAAAACCATCATCACGTTGCCTGATGGGTAACACGTCAAGATGACGTCAGTTGTGCATGGAGATAGTTACCAAAGCTGTAGACCTTCATTAGACTCTCCGACTAAGTCAGGTTTGGGGTCTGAGGTTGGAATATCTTATAGGGACATGTTCGCAGTCTGACCTGATCTTTTGAATTTTTTTAGTGGTTGAGAGGTAAGTGCGTGTTCGCTGTAACTTACCGGACTGGCTGTGTCACATTGCAGCGGAGGTGATAGTCCATCGAAATGATTGTAATTGATGTGTGTAGCGTCTTAGCAACATTGATGGTTGTATAAATATAACTTACAATTACCTGTACATGTTAATAGAAACCAAAGAGTCGCGTCAGACGACTTACATGGTTCGATTCTGACAGTATAAATAAAAGATGTATAAAGTACATGAAAGGATCCCCTTTCATGAAAAAAGGGTGGGAGAATGTCAGATTCTCACCCAGGGTTGCAACGCGTCGTCTGTACCTACACCAGGCAAATGCAACCGGGCTCAACTCTGAGCGGTGTTAAACACGCTAGTTACAACGCGGCGTCTTCGACGACGCCAAGGAAGTCCAGCCAGGCTCAATTCTGAACGAAGCTAAGCCCGTTGCTGGTCAGTCAGGACACAGCGTGAAACTAGTGGTTCACGCAGGGGGAATCTACTCCGACTGGCGAGAATGCTGAACGGCTCGCCAGACAGGCTTGGGACGTCGTATCGGACAGATGGTTTGAATGTTTGAGCGTGAATCTATAGCTAGCCTGTACGAATGTAGGGAACTGAACGCCTGTGTTATTGACTTGTAAGTGTATTGCATTGATGTATTGATTGATTGCATGTATTGATTGTATGATGAATTGTGATTGCACGATTAATGCATTGATTTTAAAGTGCCCGTTACGAGAATAAACTGTTTGCATTGTTGTTATCGTGTGTCACGTTGAGTTACTTAGTGACAGTATTTAGTATCTCACTTGTCAGCCAACGAGCCAGAGTTCTTGCTGCCGCAAGATCCTGACAGTAGGCAATATCACTGTCACGAATTGGCAGCCTTTACTTCCCAGAACAATTTTCGGTTCACTGTTGATGGGCCATGTAGAGGATCAACAGACGAACAAAACTGTTTTCTCTATATTCAAGGCTATACTGTCTTGACGTAAGCTTGCAAAACCTGAAAGTAAACAACCACCAGGAATGGCTTTCTATTTGGGAAGTTAATTTGACACCAGTACCGGTCACCCCTAGATCAGTTTCACAGTCTTATCAATCCAGCCAGACGGGACTGAATAGTAATTAAAACCAACCAGGCATGACGCAAGCAAACCTGGATTACCAACTGAGTTGTAAACTGGCTGTTGACCATGAGAAACTAATTGTTCCCTTGACATGACACCTGATAAGAATAGCTAGGAAATCGCCCAACCGCGATGGCTGACCCCATCTGGTAGAGACTAGAGGCGCAAGGTGTGAAATCACTGATAAGACTCAGTGGGCTAATAATTGTCAGACCCACAGGTGTGAAGGCTAGTGTGCATGCAGAAAGAATTTTATGACTGGACAGACTTGGAGTTAATTGTAATTAACGTCAGGAGGAGATAAGAAGAATTTAGGAATGGAATTCCTGGGAGATAAGTGTCTACTGCTAGGCTAGATATAAAAACCCACGATAGACCTTTTCCTTTTAGATTAAGTCTGACTTCAGCTCTCACAAGGAGCACCTATGTTGTAGCTCTCAAGAACGAGTGACGACTAGGAGTGTCAGGACTGGCAGGATCGTCAGAATACCGGCAAGCTGTTCTTTTTTTTTTGAGTCTACTGGAGAGTGGGGATCTGGACCACAGATCCAGATAGAGAAAGTAACAAGTAAAGTTACGTAATATTTGTCATCAATATCAATATGTATATGATTTCATCATCCTCATATTGAACCATCAGATGTCTATGATTATGATTAATAAATAAATGTTGTAGTATTGTAACTCATAGTTCGGTCGTTATATTTTAATTCCAATTGTGCATACGTGTTGTGTGTGTACATTGGTGGGGGTTCACTTACACACCAAGGAAGGGAGCAGTCAGGGAGAAAAACCTGTACTGAGATAGTCGTCTATATTCATATATTTAGACTTAAACATCTATCTTAGCTAAACTTCTCTTTCCTATTCCTTGGCGAATATTCAGCACAGTTCATTTCATTTTGTAACGAGCCACTTGGAGCTGTACGTTGGATATTCAGGGCTTAATCTATAGTTCAGCCATATAGTTTTTGTCCCTAGTCAGTTTCTGACTATTAGGGGTTGCTCGCCAGTGAAAAATACTTTCATCTAGCCGGTGGGGCACCCCGACTTATGACAATCACTGAGGCCGTTATCCATTTTAAGCAGCCCATGACATTAACATAAA
>OY992876.1:50271882-50324382 GCA_963921405.1 Cepaea hortensis
TACGGTGGTGCTTGCACGGTCCCACTACTCTCTCATTCATCTTCTGTGCATTCTGGTAATTAATAAAAATGGGAAAAAATATGTACATATCTGACTCTTACTAAATTAATTCCCTCATTTGGTATCTGAAACTTGGTTCTTATACCAGTGTATATTCTTAACACTGCTTCTGTGACGTCGATGTTAGACGTAGATGTTAGATGTTAACGGTAGATGAATGGTATGTTTATATTTCATGAGATGATGGTCTGATCATGATTGATGGCATCTGCAACTGTATGATTTATGAAATAGTAATGAGTAATAAATGATCATAATCATAATCAATTTGCAGTAAGTATTATTTGATAATCTTTGTTTATCCTGGATAGTTAAATTGTTTGCTGGTATTATGCTAGCCCAACCATGCTCTTCCGGTACCCTCGGATTGTAGGCCCAGAGTTTCACTTGATTCATCTTAGGATCTTTTGTGGCGCTTACATGGATCGGCTGATAGTTTACACATGATCGATGGAACATGCAATATGATAATTTACACCTGATCGATGGAATATACAATATGACGTATGAATTCATATTAACATTAAATAAACATACTAGCACTCAATTACTTCCCCATGGGTGTGGTTGGTTGGTCTTACTTGTCTACCACAGGCTGATCTTTTCCGCTATCTTGTTTGGGCTGGTTTGGTGCGTTAGAATTGTAGATCTGGAATGATACCTTTTCCAGATTACTGTATGGATTTACGGTGGTGCTTGCACGGTCCCACTACTCTCTCATTCATCTTCTGTGCATTCTGGTAATTAATAAAAATGGGAAAAAATATGTACATATCTGACTCTTACTAAATTAATTAAATACACTGTCAAATTGACTGCTGATATCTGTACTCATTCTCTACGGCAGTTCAGAGTTTCATGTAATACTTCGATAACTGTGTCTCCTTGTTACCCTTAATGTACTCTGAATATACTTGTTTTAAGTTATATCCTTACCGCATAGTATCCCTTCTATGTAATGAAATTAAAAAGTTGTTGTTTTTATTGTGTATGTAGTGTGTAGTAATGTATGCAGTTGTATATGTATGTGTCTTAGTGAATAACAAGACAGCTTGAGATGGTAAGTAAATTGAATGTTGAATGTTTATGTAAAGAGATGTTTCTTATGTTATTGTTAATTAGGTGATATCCTTCTATTGTGACTTTACTGTGTTTTAAATGTGTGTGGTAGTGATGTCTGCTTTACGTATCCTAAATAAATAAATTAAAATCATGAGTTATTTATAGACTAATCGTGACAATTACTGTAATTACTATCACAGTTTTACAATAGGATAAAATAACTATGGTTATTCCATTGAACTGTCATTGATATAACTGTCATTGTTTATATGCAGCTCAATGTATCTTTAGTTGTTATCTTTTGGTACCCTGTTTCTTTATCTCTGCTTTAGATACCCCTGCCTTTATCCAAGATTCTCTTGGTCTGTCAGTCTTGGTATAGCATACCTTTTATGTTTGTTAGCCATCTAGGTACTTTATTGGTGTGTGGAATCTCGTCATCACTAGTCAATGAATCTTGCTGAGTTGATTCTTCCTGGTTAATCTTATGTTTATCTGTCACTATTTCTAAGTTGTCATATCGTGTTTTCCCTTTTTTCTTTTTGGTTGGCAAAAGTACTACTGCACATTCTGCTTGTTCTTGGGTAATGAATTCCTTTTCCCAATTTTCAATGTCTTGACTGGTGCATTCTTTTACATTAGGGACGTTGCCTATTAATAAGTACGTTACTGGGTGTGGTAACGCTACCGCTGTAACCCGTCCCTGGTAATACGGGCAGTTTATGTCGACCCATGCGACTTTATACTGTTCTAATGTACCCCCAATTGTCTTACATGTTACTGTTTTATTTGTATAGTCGTAGTCATTGACTATTCTCTTGTCCACCCCAATAATGGTATTGCCTGTGTCTCTTATCATTGGAACTGTTATCCCGTTTACTAGTGCTAGTTGTGTGTCTAGGTTATAATATATGTCTGTTTCTTTTACAGTATTTCAGTACATTTTACAGTATTTCAGAACATTTTTCAAGAATAAAAATGCATAATGTCATTATACGAAATGGATGATGTGATATGAGGTGGTATGCATAGTATCATCACAACATTGTGCATATAGTCATAAAACTGGTCTCCTGCTTGGTGGGCTGATATCTGAGTATTGTAGATAATCGAGGCATCAATCATCTGAGTGTCGGGGACATCATGTCTTCGGACAGTCTGGGGTTTCGACGTACCGTCACGTATTTCACCATTATTCTAGGTCTGATGTCTTTCGAACTCGAAAATTTAACGTCAGCACTGAAGTCCCGGTAGTGAATGCGACCTTTGTGCCCCTATCAGTGGTTAGAAGTATTTCCACCGTGTCGAAGGAGTAACGACTCTTCGGTATGTCGTGAGGTTTGTCGTAGGCGCGTAATACTGAGGTCGAGCGCTGATTCATGATAGGAACCGTCCTTAGTAGTGGGAGCATGACGTCTCCGACTGGTCTCGCCGCAATGAGATCGCAGTATAAGTAGACATTTTGCAGGTCGTTATTCAGGTCTATCGCCCCTTCACCTTCAATTGTATCTAGTATCTCTTGCAACTTCTCACTAAATGTAATAGTGGCGCCGAGTTCGAGTATTTTCACGATGACTTTCTTTGATGCATTGTCGAAATGGAATAGAACACAGAGCTGATTGTCCACCTTCCGATCTTTCTTTGGCGATTCAGTGCAGCTATAAACGCGTCTGGTGAACTGTACAGGCCCGGGGGACATGCCTTTCTTATCACTCTACCGTTTGGTGGGATGTATCTTAGCCATACTTCATTCTCTACACATTGCAGTAGTAGTTGGGGAATTGAATTTCGGCCAGACCCACTTCGAAATGTTGACTCACCTCAATAGTCTGCGGTAACTTGACGAAATAGTGACTTGGTGTGTTCTTGGGAAACATGTTCGGCGAAGCATTACTCGGTAATTTCAGGTAGAATCTCATATTTTAGGATTTGGCAGAATGTAACCCAGACAGCTGCTTAGAAGAGCGATCCACAACTCTGTCTCAAGACAGATTGAATAGTGATACGCCAATGATTGTGTATAAAACGACCAGTTGACAGAAGAAGACAATCTCTAGTCGCGGCACTCGCCGACCACACATGCACCATATCAAATTTCTTTCCCCCTCTGGACTATTTTGTGGGTTAGTTTCCACGTTGGTTTCTTCCATTACCTCTGTTTTTGACCTACTGGGTCATTACACTCATATCTTGGTTGTATCATTAGTTGCTGTTGGCAAATGCACAAACATAAGTGCTCTAGGCGCTCCTTGTGGGACATTGCCGGTACTAAGGACACTACTTTCTGTATGCAGGCTTGATGAATCAGTCATGTGCACGTGTTGATTGGTGTCGCAGCCAGCAGAGCACATACTCCAGTTATATTCGATTAGCACCATATATCTCTTTATTATACTAGTATTGTTAGGTTAACTGTATGCCTACTTGGAGAAACACAACGAAAATGTGAAAGATTTATCACAAAAGCCAGCCTACCATTAGAGACTTGGCACATTGTGAACTGGTTGGTGTTCACTGAGACCAGTACTTCTAGACGGTGAATGGTGGACGCTATATACACGATATCTGCTGCCGTAGAATGGCTCAGCGGAATGTTGTCTGGACATGTCTGGTCATGTGACCGGGTGCGACTCCATCTTTGACCGGTTGAGTCATTAGTCACGTGTTTCGGATGTATCCCGTAAGACCCGTTACCGGCTATATCGCCATCTTTGATCGGTTTTAGCCACGTGGTTGTACCCTTACACATGTGATCGAGTGCGATGCCATCTTTAACCGGTTTTAGTCACGTGTTTCGATTGTATACCTTAGACATATGACCGGAAGTATCGCCATATTTGATCGGCTGTGACCATTACCCAAGTGTCTCGGTTGTATCATTATGCTGTCAGTACGCTCTGAGTCATCCTCCAATTTTCCCCAAAGACATGTCTGAACACGTTCACGTACGTTCACTCCGCCGACATAGCCCCGTGATGAGTCACCCAGTCGGTCACCCTCAGATGATAATGCTGATGATGATGAGCTGATGATGATGATGGTGATGATGGTGATGGTGATGATGATGATGATAATGATGATGATTTTGTTGTTGTTGGTGGTGCTGGGTGATGCTTTTTATGGTAATCCTGATGACAGACATTACAGAAGATCATGGTTGCCGGCCGCTCAGAAAGACAACTGCAAACTTGCCCAGGAAGCACGTACATCCGAAGAATGCTGGGGCTGACTGCGATATCCTGTAAATGTAATGCATTAAAGCTTGACTGCAAAATGTAAATGATAGACTCATAGCTATAGTACGAATCATACATTTGATCGTGAAGTGACACGGAAAATCATGATGGCACACGAACAGCCAAACAATGTTGGGGTTGGCTGCGACGTCCTGTAATGCAATGCATTAAAGCTTGACTGTGATGTGTAAAAGATAGACACATAGCTATAGTACGAAGCATACATTTGGTCGTGGAAAGACACGGCAAATCATTATGGCACACGAACAACCAAACAATGTTTGTGCTGACTGCGACGTCTTGTAAATGCAATGCATTACAGCTTGACTGCGATATATGTAAAAGATAGATACACAGCTATAGTACGAGGCATACATATGGTCGTGTTATGACATGGCAAAATTTCGGGTCTTTTTCGGATTGTTTGCATAATACGCATTATACCTTAGACACTTTGTTTACATCTTCGGCGATGAGATCAATCGATTTAGCGTCATTTATAGCCGCTATATTTCATAATTCATTATCGGGCATTAATTCTAAAGCAAGATATTATCATTAGTCCTTCTCAGTTATATACAATGCGATTTACTGCAGGCATCAAGGGGACACAATTGTTTCCAAACTATGAAAGGGAAGTAACTGGCGTTAAATTAAGAAATTATTATTTTACTGATTAATTTGGAAATTTCATTGATTATGTTAAGTTAATTGAATGTATACTATTGAGCCTGGTCTCTAGTGTTGTGTTATCTAGAATTAATCACTATCTATATGTTATTACGTGTTTATTATTTGTGACAATATACCCATATATAGAATTATTAGCCGCATTCTGGCTTCAGTCTTTTTTCCTAAAGCTGAATATGCCCAAGCTATCTTTTGGGTCTTTTGGGCTCAGATCAAAGAGTAGTATTACCAAATACTCCTTTTGGTCTATCCAAAGGCCTCACTTGAACATCACTATTCCCATTTCGATGAGAATTTTTATGGCCCTCCTCTGGAGGGTAAAGGATAATATCCGGGGTAGGGGCCTATTTCCTCGCTCCCGTCACATCGGCCTACCCCTACACGCATACACACATACACACTGGGACTCGAACCCATGTTCCCGGCGACTAGTTGATCTACGTATCTATATAAGTATTCTTATGCACGGGGCTTGCCTCGCTGTCTTTGAATCGTCTCGGAAGCGGTCGGGGGAAGCGGAGGCGGCCGGCTTAGGTACCTGTTCGCGCCCGCCCTCCCCCGGGACCGGAAGAGACAACAGGAAGTAGTCAACAGGACAACCGGACCCAAGAAAATAACCGCCAAAATTTCAAAAATGAGGTTGGCTTTTATGCCGAACCAAGATGGCGGGATAACCCCGTAAAGATGAATTTATCTGAGGTTGCAAACCTCATTTTCTAATTAGTTAGGACCTGACATACTACTAATTTGTCTTTAACATCAAATAAATGCCACACCAGTACTCTGTTCTTCCTTTTTTGACTCCATGAGAACAGTCGCCATCTCTGTCTGGTTTCCAGCCTAGAAAATCATCAAGCTGGATGAGACTGCCACCGAATGACGCTTTCAGAAACTATCAAACTTCGTGCAGAACCTCGGCGTATTGTATAACACAGAATGATGTTTAACTCTTTAACATCAATCAATCAATCAAACAATCAGGTGCAGTCCCAACAATGAAGGTTGGCTGCAATGGATCTCCAACACTGTCTTTCTCCCGCGTTGATTATATAATTTGTCAGACTGCTATTCGTCCATCTCTTGATGTTGTCTTCCCACTTGTAACGTTAACAATATAAATGACTAAAAGTTGTGCAGTTTTACATAACAGAATTACATCACATACAGGACTATGCGACGATTAGCCTTCATTGGAAAACAAACATATACATAAAACACAACATATAGTCACGGAGATCTCCTGTGACTACATTAAAACGTGACAAGAGAATGAGAATAATAGAAAGATGAAAAAATGAAAGAATAAAGAGAAAATAAAAATTGGAAAAAAATGTTCCTACTTACCTCAGAATTCCGAGCTGTGTATATCCCCGAATGTCACCGTGGTCTTCTTTTATACCCAACCGAGGGAGTGGGATGTAGGATGATGACGGTGTAGTGGATGTAACGGTTCAGTGAGCATCCCTGGTGATGGAGTGGAAGTGGTACAATGAAAGAAAGGGGGGGGCGGAGGCAGTACATTTTTTCCAATTTCTATTTTCTCTTCTTGCTTTCAATTATATTGAGAAATAAAGGGACAATGTATGTGTAAAATTAAACTGGTTTCATGTTGTTATCATGTTTATTTAGTTATTTTTCTACAGCCATTTGTAGCTTCCTTATTGACTTCCCCTCGTATATATATGTATATATCACTTTGTTTTGGAGTTGTAAATTTTGCAGTTCCCAAATTTGATTATGCGGCCGAAAGAAGTGACAAACTGAAACAATGCGCTTGCCTGCTTGCATGAATGTTTTATATGTGTGAAAAAGAGATGAATATGTAAAATATGGAAAGATGGTTGGAACTGCTGAGTCAAAATCCCGGGTAAAATCTCCTGGGACATGTGTGGAATTGTGAAATGTTTGCGACCTAAAGAGATATGTTTAGTACTGTGAAAGGACCGCTGCTATAAGGCAGCACGGGGAGACTGAATGTGAGACGTATGACCTCCGCCTGAAATATAATCATGTGTGGGGAATTGGGGAGATTGGGAGTGTGGGGAATATGTAATGATTCCAGGAGTGTGTGTAGGCAATGAATGTGTATTGGTGTGTGTGTGTGTGTGTGTGTGTGTGTGTGTGTGTGTGCGTGCGCGCGCGCGCGTCGGTGATATTTTACTTGTGAATGTAGCGACAGTTTCTTAAAGAAAGTCAGTGCACATTTAGGCGTTGCCGTTGAGTATCAGATTGAGCAATCCAGGGTTGTTTATTGATTATGGTGATTGTTTAACAAAAATTATGTCACAGCACTCACGATTGCCGGCAAGTGGTCTGTCTTTCTCAGCAAACATTAAAGCGTAGAAATGCTAATTAACACAGTCGCGTTCTGGTTAGATACACAGCTAACATGTTCCCGGCATCACCATGCAGCGCTGTATATGTTAATGTCCTTTATTCTGCACAATGTTGTGTCACTGAAGCTGTATCATTACGATGAAGTCTTCTCCCTGAAAGCTTACTTTGTTAAAGGTTTCTCAAATTGAAAACAGAAATATAAAGGCGCCTTAGAAGCCAACCAATATGCTATCTCATTGGTAGAATCTCCGACATTTCCAGGACGATGTATCCAAAGAATTGTCCATACTTTTGATGTAGCTCTACCGAAACGCACCCGAGCATACCTCGGCAATCCGTATTTGATCCTCTGTATCGTTGACCGTAACTCAGAAAGTATAGCAAATTTACAATAATCAATGTCTGCATGTCATAGCAGCAAAGCAGTTAAAGCCTCCAATACTAGATACTATGATTGCATGAGCCTTGCTCTATTCGCCTATATTTTAACGATGAATGAATCACTGAAAAACGAGAAGTAGGTTGAGAGCTTTACCAAAGCACAACTACAAAACACAATGAACGTTGCGGCCAAAGCCTTCGTCAGCACAGAACAAACAAACAAAAATAGACTAACAAATACACGATCGACACTACATGAATGTACAAATATCAACTTATCTGTGTCCTAGCTGAAACGGCTCACAAATTGAATATTATATATATATTTATTATATAGTTATATATACAGTTATATTTTAACGAGGCAATTAATGTGTTAGTTAGTTAGTTAGTTAGTTAGTTAGTTAGTTAGTTGTTAGTTAGTTAGTTAGGTAGTTAGGTAGTTAGTTGGTTAGTTAGCTATTTAGACAGTTAGTTAGTTAGTTAGTTAGTTAGTTAGTTAGTTAGTTAGTTAGTTAGTTAGTTAGTTAGTTAGTTAGTTAGTTAGTTAGTTAGTTAGGTAGAAGATTTGAAATCAAGAGTGGAGTTAAGCAAGGTTGTGTACTAGCTCCCACCCTCTTTGGAATATACTTTTCACTTCTACTGAAATATGCATTTCGTGATCAGGATGGTGGTATATACATTCACTCACGCTCAGATGGCGGCCTCTACAATGCTCAGAGATTGAAGGCTAAGACCAAAATTAGGAGGGTACTGATCAGAGAGTTGCTTTTTGCAGATGATGCTGCAGTTACGACCCACTCTGAGGAAGAATTGCAATGTCTACTATCTGCATTCTCCAATGCTTGTTCTGAATTTGGTTTAACAATTAGCAAAAAGAAGACACAGATTATGTCACAAGGTGCACATGGGGTACCATCAATCTTTATTGACGACGCCGAACTAGAGATAGTAGACCATTTTACATATCTAGGATCAGTGGTAAATAGCAAATTATCCCTAGATCAGGAAATCAACATCCGGATTGGTAAGGCAGCAACAACAATGAACAGGTTAAGAAAAAGAGTCTGGGAGAACAGGAAGCTTACTGCCAAAACAAAAGTCCTTGTCTATCAAGCCTGTGTCCTTAGTACTCTTCTCTATGGCAGTGAAACCTGGACAACTTACTCACACCAAGAGAACAATTTAAACAGCTTTCATATGCGGTGTCTGCGAAGAATTCTTGGGATTAAGTGGCAAGACAAAATCACAAATACTGAAGTATTGGAAAGATCAGGTTGTGTGACAGTTTATTCCATGCTCAGTCTTCGTAGACTTAGATGGATAGGACATCTTAGGAGGATGGATGATGGTAGAATACCAAAGGATATCTTTTTTGGTGAATTACAGATGGGTAAGAGATCTCAGGGTCGGCCTCTACTACGATACAAAGATGTGTGTAAGCGGGACATGATTGATACAGGCATTGATAATGCACATTGGGAGCAAGTCGCCGCTGAACGTGTTGCATGGAGGGCAAATATCAGAAATGGAATAAAGTCAAAGGAGAAAATTATTGCAGAAAAGTCACACGCCAAGCGTTTGAGACGTAAGATGGTGCATGATGGTGGAAATGACCACGTGTTCACATGCACCCACTGTGAACGGACATTTACAGCGCAAATTGGCCTTATCAGTCACACTCGCTACCGCCATAGTTAAAAGTTATTATGCCTTTTTAAAGCACAAACTATCGTCTGTCAAGACGGCAAGGTGCCAATGACTGACTAGTTAGGTAGTTAGATAGTTAGTTAGTTGACGGATTATCCTCACTGCACATCAAATGGTTCAGTCAGTCAGTACTCGGATCCCCTCCTCAGTATCCCCCTCCCCCCCCTCCCCCCCCCCCCCCCCCCCCCCCTCAGCGTGCAGAGGCTGACGACACCACCATGTCCGTATTGGTTTTTAGCCAATTAATTAACGATCATAGCATTCATAGCTGGCATCGGTATTTTTGACTTGATGTTCTTTTAGTCCGGTCAAGTTTTAGATTCACGGTCATCTCTTGATTAGTTTAATCGCCCTGCCTCTCAGAGGGCATTTAGTATATCGGCCCGGTGCACTTATATTGTGCACTCTGACCATAAACTCCCATATTGGTCGCTTCTCGCGCAGCACTGATCCGCCAGTGTAAATAATGACATCGTAATCACTGACATGATTAATAGTTGCTGCATGTCCGCCTCTGTTTGCCCTCTAACCCACTCTCTGTTTCCCCTGCCTGGGGTAATCAACACATTATGGCGGTGTTCCATGTCAGGTCCCATATATATATAATCCAATTCAACCCCGTGGAGTATGTTGTTCAACGTAGTCAACTGGGGTCGATGACCGCTCATATCATCATGGATGTTTGAAGAATGTGATTGTTATCGTGGGTCACACATCCTGTGCTCTCACTTGAGCAAGAACATTGCGCAGTCTGATGGATACAGGGAGCAAGCTTGTTCTGGGTGGTTGTTGTTTATCCGTCAAGAATGATGATGACCTTTCATTTCATCCAGTGGGGTTGAAAGTATGGAGCCAGTGAAAATCAAATCAAATCAAATCAACTTTATTAGGGTCACAAATTGGGCGCGCAGGCCCGTCTTACATTCGGCCCTTCCAATCACTCGTCTTTCGTTCATCAAGAGCATTATACATTTACATAGGAAGATAAAATAAACATTGTGAAATGAATGTTGTAAACATAAACAAGGCTAATTACCATGTTATGAAGCCCATCTCCCACCTATCCATACATCACCCCACCCATACACACCCCCACCTACCCACACACACGCGCACCAAGGGACACATACACACCCCCACCTACCGACACACACGCACACCAAGGGGCACATACATACCCCACCAACCGATCCATCCCCCTCCCGCACATCCCCCACCCACACACACTGCCCTCACCTGATCCCCCAACCAAAACACACTCGCCACCCACAAACATTCCCCCACCAACCCACACATCCTACGCCCATCCACATACACATACTACCCCACACATCCTCTCCCCACCCACACCTCAAACCACCCATCCCCCAGCCACATCTCCATCGACAACATATTCCCCACCCATGCACACAATCCCCCACCAACCCACACATCGCACACCCACTCCCACATTCCCAAACCATACACATACATCCCCACCAACTGACATGTCCCTACCCCCACCCCACACACACACATCTCTCTAACCACCCATACATCCCCAATCCACTAACACACACCCCACCACCCACACATACAACTTCCACCCACCCACACATGCCTTAACCTAATCCCCCACCACACAATCCCCCACCCACACATCACATACACCTCCTATCATGCACTATTCCCAACCCACGCACCACACACACACATATCCCTCACCAACACATCCCCACTTACACACCACACACATATCCCCCACCCAGATACCACACAATATTCCCACCCACACCCACACAGATACCCTTACCCATCCACCCCACATACCCCCACTCACACAACACAAAAACAAAACAAAACACAAAAATCCCCCACCCACACACACATACCTCACCCACACAATATCCCCAACCAACACACCACACACCTCTCCCCACCCACACACGCATTCCCTACCCGTCCACCAACACACACTCACTCACGCATACATTCTCCACTACGTACCCACACCCCCCCCCCCCCAACCAAACATCTCTCGATCACAATACCCCTACCCCCCACACATCCTCCACCCACTCACACATCCCACCCCGACACATACAACTCCCTCACCCACTTACACATCCCTAAGCCACTCACTCACACACCCCCACCCACACATTCCCCATCCAAACACACACATCTCCCACCAACACTCCCCCACATACTTCCCCCAACCACCACAATCCCCTACTCACCCATACATATACCCCATTCATACGCACATTCCCCGCACCCATCACACACATCCCCCACACCACACACTATCCTCCACCCATACCTCCACAAACATACCCTCCACCCACACATCATTCACACAGTGAGTTCTAAGATGGCTGATAAAGCCTATTTTAGCTCGAAATGTTCTTTTACAATGTGTTCAAAGAATGCTTGACGTTCAAGGGGGAGGATCTCCTGCAGTGGTTTTTCTGTCCAGCCTTTTCTTCACAGCTCTTGCAGTCCTGGTTGCTTCACAAATGGCTGCACCCTTGCGTAATGATGTACGCCACGAATTTTGGTCTTTGGCCGCAGTCTCCCAGGGGCCAAGATGAATTCCAAAAGCTTTCAGTGAGATTTTCAGAGTATCTTTAAAGCGTTTCCTCTGGCCGCCTTGGGAGCGTTTACCACAACGGAGCTCGCCGTAAAAAATCGTATAGGGACCCTGTGATCTCTCATGTGAGTTAAGTGACCAGCCCAGCTAATCTTATTCTTTATTAGTAGAGTGTGGATACTGGGCATGGATGCTCTTTCTAGGACTTCAGTGTTTGGAATCTTGCCTGGGTCTGGGTGGTTAGTATGGTTTGTTTAGTTGTCTATAACATTTAAGAAACTGGAAGCCATAAGGCTTAGCATTAGGGCCTGGCTGGCACATAAGATGTCAACACAACTGAAGTATGTGTCCCAACAGCAGAATGCTCAAGCCAGTATGGATGACATGTACAGTGACATGGATAATATCTTGAAGAAGTGCAAACATTCACAAATAAATATAATGGAGGACTTTAATGCTAAACTCAGGTTTCTCTCTTGTTTGAACTCGTCAATAGTGCAAATCCCTGACTGGACCAGGAATCGAACTCCGGATCATTGGCGTGTTAGGAGGGTGTGTAACCACTATACCACGCGGTCACGCTAGACACGACCAAATTATCACACTAGAATATCACATCTGTCAATCGATGTGACCACGAATGACCTTTAAGCTTTATCCTACGATGGGTGACGTGATATTATAGTGTGATAATTTGGTCGCGCCTAGCGTGAGCCGAGTGGTCAAGTGGTTACACATATGCCTTATACGCCAGTGATACTGAGTCCCGGTTACAGTCGGGATCAGTCAGGATATGCACTACTGACGAGCTCAAACGAAAGCGAAACTCGAGTCAAGTGCTTCCAATCCGACGTGGGCAAGGTCCAAGGTTCGTACCGAAATACGATCAGCGTTGCCATTAATGGTTTGTGCTCAATCTTCAAACCTCAAAAATCCCGAAACAACCAAATAAATAAATTTAATGCTAAAGTTGGAAACTAATAAGATGGATGCATAGTAAGTAATTATGGCCTAGATGAGCATAATGACAGACAATACGGACTTGCACAGTGGGCAAAAGAATATGCTATGAATATTTCAAATACCTGGTATCAACAGCATCCAAGGAGATTATGGACGTAGACGAATCCTGATAATAAAATTAAAAATCAGATTTGCATCATCCTCATCAACACAAGAGTTCGAAATTCCATGAAACTCTTAAAACGTATATACCAAAATGATAACTGCTACAGTGGTCATAGACTACTTTGTTATCTATATTGGCTATTAATTATAGGAAATACAGACTTTGTTATTTATATTGGCTATTAATTATAGGAAATGCATAATTTGTTATTTCTATTATTGGCTATTAATTATAGGAAATACAGATAAACAGTTAAAGGAGGTCACACATACACTGGAAGTCAGCATGACCAAATAGACAAGAGCACTGGGCTGAATAGTGCCTGTGGACTAGCATTCTCTATTACCAGTGTCTCTCGCCATCAGACTTCTGAAGTATTTGTAATTTACGTCTCTGAGACAAGGACGAGAAGTCAATATTTTAGTCCCAACTCATCGGTGTAGGGGTTAAACCCGCTAACTCAGCATTAGCACACCGGAAGTCTAAGAGCGAGGGCTCGTATTCATTCGCCCATGCTGACCTCTCTACTTGAGATCATCTGCGACATTTGAAGGAGAAGCTGTCCCTTGCCAAGACTATGGCTGATGATTCATGTTGCAACAGTAAAAGAGCTTTTGTACGCCTCCATGTGTGTTGTAATAGCCACATAATTTTCAATGCTATCGGCACTAGATGGGTGATGCGTTTAATATCCCGTCTATCGCCTTTACTTTCCATTACATGCCTTGGTACCAATTTAAGGCTGAATCGGCTTGGGAGCCCAGTTCGATTAAAAAATAAAAATAAAACAAAAGCTTAATCTATCGGAGTTCGAACACATGGCCTGCTGACTGGCAGGCTAGCGTACAAGCAACTGAGATAACGTATCTCTCGGTCTGTTCGCTCTTAAATCTAACAACTGATGTGTTTTTCTATTGCGTAAATATAGCAATTCACATGCAGGTGCCAGTCTACCTACATCGGCAGAACAGAACGGCAGTTGAACAACAGTGGTCGAAAACATACCTAATTGGATTGACAAGATACTACACACAGGCGATGGGAGCCTAGGGAGGCCGACACACCGGAAACTTCCCGCTTCGTCGATTGCGAGGCATATGTTGGAAAGCAGCCATGTGCTTGATAAAGACAGTGCCTTTCGCGTGTTATTTAACACACATAATAGCCCCTTGTTAAAGTTTGCAGAAGCCATATTGATTAATCTACATATGCCAGTATTGGGCAAGCAGAAAGACATGTTAATCAGTTTTAATTTACAGTGGTAGAAATCAACATTTCTGTGCGAACATGTGTATATTTCACTTATCTAGTTATTTTACTTTATGTTGTGTGAATTCTGCAGTGTGTACCAGAAGACATGCAGCGAAATATGCCAGGTAATAAATCGTGCAATCTATTGTTTGTGTCTTCGTTATTTATTATTTTCCAGGCAATTTCACGTCCAGTAGTTTGCCATTTTTTTCTGACGTAGCAAGTTCATAACATTGTGAAAATCAATGTAAGTCAATCCACTCCCAAATGGCCAGAGGCTAATTGCGAAAGCAGTATGTCGGTATTGCGTAACTTCGTTCACTACCCCTAGACCAAAGGCGCCGACTATAGCTCTCATAGCATGCCTGAACTTGTTGAAAGCTATGTTGTTGTTTGTCCATCAAGAATGATGATAACCATTCATTTCATCCAGTGAGGTTGAAAGTATGGAGCCGTGGGTTCTAAGATGGATGATAAGGCCTATTTTGGCTCGAAATGTTCTTTGACAATGTGGACAAAGAATGCTTGACGTTTCTGGAGGAGGATTTCCTGCAGTGGTTTTTCTGTCCTGCCTTTTCTTTACAGCTCTTGCAGTCCTGGTTGCCTCACACATGACTGCACCCTTGTGTAATGATGCACGCCACGAATTTCGGTCTCCCAGGTGTCATGATGAATTCCAAAAGCATTGAGAGAGATTTTCAGTGTCTTTAAAGCGATTCCTCTGGCCGCCTTGGGAGTATTTACCACAACGCAGTTCGCTGTAAAAAATTCGTGTAGGGAGCATGTGATCTGGCATGCGAGTCAAGTGACCAGCCCAACGAATCTGATTCTTCATCAGTAGAGTGTGGTTACTTGGCATGGACAAGCTATACACTGATGACAGCCAAGTAAATGGTGCACTTCTTTGGTTTAGGATCTCTGGGAAACTATACACTGATAACTGCCAAGTGAATTATGTACATCGTTTTGTTAGCAACTCGGGGAAACTATACAATGATGACTGCTAACTGAATAATGGACATCTTGTTGTTAGGATCTCTTGGAACTTTACACTAATGACTGCCAAGTGAATGATGCACATATTTTGTTAGGAACTCAGGGAAACTATACATTTATGAATGCCAAGTGAATGATGTACATATTTTGTTAGCTACTCAGGGAAACTACACGCTGATGAATGTACAAGGTATGTTGCACATCATATTGTTAGGATTTCAGGGAAACCATACACTAATGACTGCCAAGTGAATGATACAAATCTTGGTATTAGGATCTCAGGGTAACTATACACTAATGACTGCCAAGTGAATGATACAAATCTTGGTGTTAGGATCTCAGGGTAACTATACACTAATGACTGCCAAGTGAATGATACAAATCTTGGTGTTAGGATCTCAGGGTAACTATACACTAATGACTGCCAAGTGAATGATACAAATCTTGGTTTTAGGATCGCAGGGTAACTATACACTAATGACTGCCAAGTGAATGATACAAATCTTGGTGGTAGGATCTCAGGGTAACTATACACTAATGACTGCCAAGTGTATGATGCACATCTTGGTGTTACGATCTCAGGGTAACTATACACTAATGACTACCAAGTGAATGATGCACATCTTTGGTAAGGATCTCTTGGAAACTATACGCTGATGACTGTCACTGTCAAAAAAAAACTGTCATTTACTACTAGTATAGTACCTTGCGGTGTATGGCAGAGGGGTCTTTGAGCCTGAGGAATTAAGGCCGCCTGGCTGGTGCAGTCGCCGCGAACTGTGCAGGCTAGGACTTTCTTTTTGCCCACGACAGAAAAAAATCCCACACCTTACCGAGGGATCGAACCCGGGTCACCTGAAGGATAGTCCGGCGTTCTAGCCACTCGGCCAGCCGCTCCTCTGCTGATGACTATCAAGTGAACAATGCACATCTTTGTGATAGTATCTCAGGGAAACTACACGCTGATGAATGTACAGTGGATGATGCACATCATATTGTTAGGATCTCAGGGAAACCATACACTGGCTGCCAAGTAAAACAATGTGCGTCTCGAATTACAGATTAAATGAGGAGCGGAATGTGTAATATATTGCTAAATATATTACACATTCCGAAGCCTAGGATAAACTTATACAAAACAAGCTTAACGTACTTTGCAGCTCAGCTGTGGAACAATCTTCCACATGAAATAAAAGACATCACCAATCCCTATACATGTAATAGCAAATTATTTGAACACTATCTCAGTACGGATTACCTTCACCCTTAATAATAGAAGTAATAATAATAATAATAATAATAAAACCCTAGTATAACAGCCAGTCCACTTTTGGTAGGCCAGTATATTCCACATAGCTAATAACAAGTGCGACACCTGTTATTACTATTACTGAGTCGTGTAGTATTGATTTTTCATTTTCCACATGCCTTTATATTGCACATCTTTTATATTGTTGCTGCTTTCAGTTAGCCTTGAATGATTTGTGGATGGTATAATGTATGAAAGAGAGTGATAAAAGGGCAGAATGTTAGACGGGCCTGCGTGCCCAATTCTTAACCCTTTGAAAATAAAGTGTTGTTGTTGTTGTTGTTGTTGTTGTTGTTGTTGTTGTTGTTGTTGTTGTTGTTGTTGTTGTTGTTGTTGTTGCGATATAAATGTGCGATTCATAACTCTTGGCTATAGGCTTTTTTCTGGTTAGTAATTCTTGTGATTTCGTAAATGAGATAAACTACTTCATGTCATGGGTGAACATTTGATGACATGTCCATGGCACTCATGTCTGTCTATATTTAACATGTTTGGATTTATCAGGGTGGAAGCAGTAAATTTCTGAGGTGTTACAATCGCTTTAATCAGGAATTATTCTCATAATTTGCTTAATGGAAACCGAGGTGAGACCACATACATTCACTAAAGTGGGCTCCGTGGCGAAGTGGTTAAGTGGCGTGAAGGTTGTAGGTGCAATACCGCACTCCGTCATTGATTGATTGATTGATTTTGGAATCGACATCACAGCATTCGGGGCATTCCCATAAGCGCTCCGTCCCCATCCTCAGCAGCCAGAGAAGAGTTCCAACACCAATAGTAGCAGTAGCAATCTGATTATATGTCCGTGTTGCCTTTCCTCTGAGCGTTGAGCGTCGATCTGATCCCCTCGTCACTCCTCGCTGTCTCATTCTTGCCAGACCATGGTAATCCATTTGCTCCTCCGAGGTGTACACGTGCTCCCACAAGGCTGCAACCACGTCTGCATTGTCATGTATCAATACTCCACCAAGTTCTGCAGAGCCAGCCAATCTGTCCGCCTGTTCATTTCCCAGCACACCGGCATGCCCCGGAGAAAAGATCCAGGCGATGCTTGTCACCCGTGACCACCGAAGCGAAGCAAGCCACTCCGCACGAAGCCTGCCCGTCCTCACCCTCGTCAGCATGCTTTCTGAGTCAGTTACAATCACGATGTGCGTGTGTCCGTGCGTGTGTGTGTGTGTGTGTGTGTGTGTGTGTGTGTGTGTGTGTCGTATTCTCCATTCAGCGGAGAGCCGCAGTGACTGCCTCCACCTCCATTCTCCAACTCCGTCATTTGTTTCACTATTACAATTTTCTTGGAGACACTTGGGTGTCTTGGAGCAGCGCTGGAATCTACGGAGTTCGTGCTTTGTGCGACGCTTTCAGCAGACCGCTTTGCTGAAAGAGACCAATATATATATGGTATAAAACCCGGGTCAATGAAGTTAATCTTCTCACCTTTATTTATTTTTGGTTAAGAATCCGTCATCTTTTTTTCCCTATTCATTTTGCATTAAGCTTTTGACTTTACTTATTTTGAATCGCTGCTGGTCTTTGCTATTGATTTGTTCAGTTTGAAGCAAATGTTGCAGAGCTCAGTTCTCGTTGTTACTTTAATAATATATGACAGAATTTTGCTAATTCAATTTGTCTGACAGAAACGAGATCACGTGACGTTGTTTTTATGGGGCTCCAAGGGGCGCTATCCTCAGCCATTCGTTCAGTGTTGGTAACAGATAAACTTTACAGGATTTGGGAAGGAGTTATTGCTCGTGGGTATGAATTACTAGTAATGGACGAAGGTCGACGAATATGAGCTATTATGAATGGGAAAAAAATTAGAGTTTCTTAATACTGTTTAATATTATGGATCCACATTTCGTTTTCACTCGATCGCTGTGAACTCAAGCGTAGTCCACACACGTACTGGTGCTGCTGCTGGTCCTACTATTTCTACTACTTCTGCTACTGCTGCTACAACTAGTAATAGAAGTAGTAGAACTAGTAGCATTAGTAGTAGTAGTAGTAGTAGTAGTAGTAGTAGTAGTAGTAGTAGTAGTAGTAGTAGTAGTAGTAGTCATAGTAATAGCAGCAGCAGCAGCAGTAGTAGTAGTAGTAGTAGTAGTAGTAGTAGTAGTAGTAGTAGTAGTAGTAGTAGTAGTAGTAGCTGCTACTACTAGTGAGTGCACTGGAATGAGTTTGTGCCTGGATTAGCTTTTCCTATTACCAGTATCCCCCGCTAACAGGAGAACCCACTTCGACATTTGAGGTACTTGTAGTTTACGTCCTCAAGTCAATGACAAGAAGTCAACATTTAAGTCCAACTGACCAGTGTATGGAACGAAACCACTACGTCGCGAAGGAAGAACGAATGAAAGATCTTTATTTTCAAAGGGTAACAAATTGGGCAGACAGGTCCGTAATATTTCGTACATCAATTATCTATTGCGCATGTTATATTCAAATGGACAAATCATTTTACAATGAATGTTGTGAACATAAACAATGCATATTACAATGTTATGAGACTGGTAGACAGATATATATATATATATATATATATATATATATATATATATATATATATATATATATATATATATATATATAAAGCATTCACTGTAGAAGGGTAGAGAGATAGATAGTGAGTGAGAGAGAAAGAGAGAGAGAGAGAGAGAGAGAGAGAGAGAGAGAGAGAGTGCCAGAGAGAGTAAGAATATACTATCAGGTCTTAGTCAGATATGACTGAGCTACCGTATGACAGTCGACGGTACTGCTTGTTTTCTTTTAGCGCCGAATGTTGGGCGGCGCTTACTAAACCTGACACCCAACATTGGGCCAACGGCTTCGGGCAGAGGAGCACAATTTAGATGGGTACCAGCCTTATCCTGGTGAAAGGAAAAGCAACCTAAAGACAAAATGCCCTAAGCCCTGGTTGGCAGCTGGCCTAGGATCGGACATTTAGAGGTCCGGCAGCTTCTGCAGCTTGTCTGGTTCCAGACGTATTGGTGTTACCTTTCCTCTGGAGTGAACTAGGCAGGCCGAAAGAGGGATCATGCTGCATGAGCAACACATGGACTCTATATTTCAGCCCAGGCTTTGTGCTTTGGAGAGGTAATAACTCCATCCCTGGTCTTAACCGGTCTCGGAATCAAAGCGAGACGTAGCAGTTACGGATTATAATCCCATGTCAATTGGCGTAGACATTGGGCGCCATGGGATGTTTCTGACGGTTGGAGACATCTACAGGTGTTACTGATCAGCTACAGCCCGCCTCAATCTGGTCATCTCCCGGCCAATATGTGGGGCCGATCCACCACAGCCTGCCTGCTTCAATGGGTGCTGAGGGCTAGGACACAATCTGATTTGCAGGCTAAACAACCAGTGCACCAGATACTACTAACAAGAACAATAGAAACCTCAAGCTACGGCTTGCAACCTGGAACATAAGAACCATGTGTCCAGGATTTTCCACTGACTTGACAAATATTGACGATGTGAGAAAAACGGCTGTGATTGATGCCGAAATCAATCGTCTCAACATTGATATTGCTGGAATGCAGGAGACTCGCGTCGCTGAAGAAGGGTCACTCAGGGAAAACTATTACACCTTTTTTGTGTGGAAACGCAGAGGTTAGGAAGTAAACAGACAACATGGAGTGGGCTTTGCTGTGAAGAATTCACCATTGGGAATGATTGAAATTCCAGCTGGCGGAAATGAAAGATTATTATCTATGCGCCTGGCAACCATTTGTGGTTTTGCCACTATTATCACTGCACCGAAACTCACTTTCTCTGATGATGTGAAGGATTCATTCTATGAGGAGTTGGACTCTGTGATTAAGGTAATACCAAAATATGACTACGTGTATATTGCTAGTGTGGGCAATTACTCGAGTTCATGGCCAGTGTGCCTTGGAAAATACAACATCGGCCACATGAATGACAATAAGCAAAGGCTGCTGGAGCATTGCACCAGAAACGACCTATGTATTACAATCTCCTTTTTTAACACAAAAGAGCGGCATAAGGTCACATGGTAGCACCAAAGATCAGGCCATTGGCATCAGCTATATTTCATCATCACACGAAGACAACATTTGAATTTTTCTATGGTCGACAAACACGTGCAGTGGTTCTATGTATTAGGGGCGTCCATTTGAAACCCATTCAAATGGCTTTATTACAAAAGCATAAAAGTAACATTAACAGGTGTGGTAGAATTAAACAAAGCATTCATTTTGAATGAATTATGAACCATGGGTTGGTCAGAAAAAGTCGCCCTAGGCATTCAGGCAAGTATCCCGTTGCTTAGATAGGCGGCGAATGCCGTCCGAAAAAAAAGGATTGTGGTTGTTCACTGAGCCAAGTGTTTACCGCGTTCATTACGTCTGCATCTGTTTGAAATCGTTACCCCTTGAAAGCTTTTCTTAGAGGTCCGAACAAATGAAAATTGCATGGTGACAAATCAGGACTATAGGCTTGATGTTGCAGAATTTCCCTCTTCTTCCTTGCTAATGCTTCCAGCACAATCTATGCGACATGCAGACGAGCATTATTGTGCAACAAAATCACACCGCGAGAAAGCATGCCGGGTCGTTTATTCTTGATGGCTTTTTGCAGCTTGTCTAGTAGTTTGCAAGTAGTGGGTAGAGTTGATGTTGACACCAGGTTCATGGTTAAAAGCATGCACTCAGCATAACCTTACCAGCGGAAACCTGTAACTTGAATTTGTTTTGCTTTTGGTGATCCAGCATGCCCACATTGCATGCTCTATCTCTTTTGCTGCTCGGCTCAAAGTGGTGACACCATGATTCATAGCCTGCCGCTATGCGGAAGAGAAATGCATCACCCTCCACTCTGTAACGCAGCAAGTGGTTCAAACACCATCCCATGCGTTCCTATTTTGGTGGTCGGTCAACATCCGTGGTACCCACTGTGAACACACCTTCCGATATTGCAGTTTCGTACGAGCGACCTTGCAGTTTCTGACGAGCGACCTTTTGAATTATCTAAATTGACACATCAAATTCTTTCGCTAGCGAACGTATGTTTCGACAACGATTCATCTGCACTGCTGCATCAATTTTGGCGATGGTTTTTTTTTTGTTTTTTTTTCTGTTGCAACAATATGCGCTTGACCCGGTCGTTAAAGATCTGTCGTCAACTGACGTCCTTTCCGAAACATTCGTGCCCAGTCTGTCACTGTTGTCTTCGACACAAATTTGTTACCGTACGATGCCTTCATTTTTCGATAAATATCCACCGGTCGACATCCTTCAAATGAAAGAACTGAATGACCGCTCTTTGAGTCTTTGGACGGATTTTGGAACAACACAGCCATATTCTCAACGGTCAGAAACAGAACCTATGCCCCATGGGACAATAAGTACATGCTCTTTTATTCATGGGTAAGTACTTATCACATGACTATGACATGATCATGTTCAACGTACGCAATTACGTGCGATGCGGCACTATAGAAGAATCCAAAAAATTCATTGCACAGCCAAAATGAGCAATCCGAACATTTTTAGCAAGGCTGAGTCGCAAAGACAACTTATTAGAAACAGCAGAAAGAGGAAGACATAATATTTTCGCAACATTATGAGAAAAAAAAAACATGGAAAATGTTGTGACGAATAAAAGATTTGTGAAAATAAAGATAGAGGGAGACAGCAAGAGAACATTCTTGACAGTTATATGACATGGCATGGAAAGGTGTCACATACGAACATGATCCGTGTCGCCAGACATCGCAATTTGGGAAGTTGCGTGATCGCTCACGCCAGTTAGCAAGGCACTTGACGATGATGAAGAGGATAATGCCGCTATTGGAGTGGCATCGTGAAAGATTGATGTAAGCCTGCGGGAATGAACTACTTATGATGCTAAATTTTACGGTTTCACTGGCAGGAAAGACACTTCCGTGAGAACGTCTGATAGAGCCTACATTGGAAGCAGACATCTGAGGCACGGGAACATTGTTTTAAGGTGCCTCCTTGAACTTGATTGGGGAGGCCAATTTAAGGGTAAAAGAGGAAACTATGCATCGTAAAGAGAAATCTAAAGCAAATGAAATCTCAACGGAGATAGGTGAACATGGGCTATTTCACAAAAACAAAAATTAGCGTTCCATAATACGTTGATAATGTTATTAGTGCGATAGTCCACCAACAGAGGAAAAGACTGGTCACCTATTTCTCCGTACATTTAGGCCAAAACAATGTGAAGGCCCTATGACATCACTGACCGATTGCAGATTAGTGCTTCGGGACATTTTTCTTCTTTTTCTTTCGTTCGCTTGAAATATGTCTATAACTGCAATGTTGTCTCTTGTATGAATCTAACAGTCTTTTTTAGTTCATTCAGCGGTCCATAGAGTTTATCTTCCACTGTTGTCTCTCTAGGCTATAAGGTTTGCCTGGATATGTTGTAGTTTGGGCAGTCCTGGAGTATGTGCTCTGCTGTCTGCGATGCCAAACCACATGTGCACATGGATGTTTCACCAATCTTGAATTTTGTATACATGTGGTTGCGTAATCTATTGTGTCATGTTCTGAGGTGCATAATAATGACTTGTTCTGGTCTGTCCATAATGAGGTAGTCATCTTGAGCAGGTTTTGATGGCTTTCTGACTGATTTTATCATTCTATTCTTTTGGTGGTATGTAACGGGCACATCGGGACATGTTTTGAATATTATTTAATGTTAGGTATACATGCCGGGACATATATATATTGTTCATAAGCATGGGCTACTGTTCATGAACATGAGTTGCTTTTCTTGAGCAGGTTTATCGTTTATGAGAAATAAGTACTTTTTAGTTTTAAGAAAAAACGATTTATTATCTACAAAGTGTGGACTGCGCTTACCCTGCATCCATCTGAGGAGGGGTGAAAAGTGAAAATTAGTAACCTATCGATGACTCGTACACAACACAATTTAACCGCCCCCCTCCCCACCCCGGTGTAGACCGGGAAACCATGACCACGAGGTCATGGGCCAACGGGATTCTGGCTAGCCAGGGGTGACTGACTCCCCTTGGTCGGATTTTTTCGTCCTAAACCAGCCTATCATGCCGGCAGGGACATTTTTCCTGCTCGAATTAATAATAAAAAGCAACCATAAGAACACCGAGTGACGAACAGAACACAGAAGATGAAGCAACGACTAATTACACCATTAGAGAACTTCTATTTGCGGATGTTCGAGCACTAATAGCAAAACCACAAGCAGAATTATAAGTCCACATAAATAGCCTAAACGAAGTGTGTAATGAGCAAACTATGAAAATTGAGCATCAGTAAAACAGAGGTAATGACTATAACCGAAGAAGAAAACAAACTAAACAGATTCATCTAAAAGAACACCTCCTGAAACAAGTAAAGAGCTTCAAGTTTCTTTTTTCAATGTTGCATATCCCTTACAGGACGTTGCAGTCAACACCAGCATTTTTCAGTTGCTGTTGATGTACTAGGCAAGTTTACATTCAGTCGTTTGCCATTGCTTTCTGAACGACCGGCTCCCATACCAATACGTTATAACACAACGTGACAAGGTCTGCTGCACAAATCGGTCGCAGCTAAATTTCGAACTGGTAAGCGGCTCACGAACCGCGTTCGCAAGCCTTTGACCACGGAGGGCGGTTGTCAAGTATTTAGGAAGTATAATACCATCAAATGCCAAATGAGAAGACAAGATCGCAAATAGATGCAATAAGGTAACCCAACTCATTGGACATATGACACCAATACTAAAGAACACATTTTTTCAGTAGATACTAACACAGCGTGTAAAGTTTAGAAAGATCAATAATGGAGGGGTATATGCCTGGGAAGAGAGGGCGAGGAATGGCAAAGAGAAGATGGGTGCAGGATGTGGCGGATGATCTCCAGATGGGTGTTTCGGAAGCGGGACATCTTGCTTATGATCGACACGTTTTCCGGAAGGTTGTTATGGGAGCGAGGTTCTGCAAAGAACATGCTACTGAATGAATGACTAAAAATGCACCCTACAACACAATCTTCCTACCAACTCAATGCTACCAATGTCAAACGTGGACAATGACAGGAAAGGAAAAAAGACACATTACAACGGAAATGAGATTCCTACGACGAATACTCAGTGTATTAAGAAGAGAGAAAATCAGAAACAAAGAAATTAGGACTAAAGTGGGGATTATAGTAGCGCTAGCTATCATCTGAAAACAGCAAGTTAAATGGTTTGGTCATATAACTAGGCTACAAACTAACAGTATACCACAACAAGCAAAAATGTACAAATCACATGGAATCAGAAGAAGAGACCGATCATGTAAACTATGGACAGTGAGACTAACAGAGTCCATGAGAATCACGATATATGAAGCCCATGAACGAACACTCTCCCGCCCTTTATGCTCTACCCCAACATCGGAAGGTAAAAGATGAACAAGATGAAATGAGATGACGAGGCTACATATCCTCTGCCTTACTAGAGATTTGAATCCTAGCCACATAATACACGTAAACCGCTCTACCATTTGCTCTGACAGCAGGAATACAGCAAGTAATCCTATATAATAAGTAATGTTCATCTTCGCAAGCCTTTGTTTTTGTTAATCCATTCGGGGAATTTCAAGCCAAGGGTTTAATGGGGGTCGCATATTATATTACTATACCCGGGAACATCTTTAGGGTTTTTTATAATTGAAATTGCAATGCAAATTCATTTTCTGCCCCTTTACTTCTTTATTGTAATTATTGCAGCAAATGCAAATAAGTTAATATTTCAGCAAATGTAATTTATCATATCTCAGAAACGTATAACGTATTGCATCGCGACGTATGAATATAAGAACTTTGACATATTGTAATAGAATATTGACACTTATAATAATGTCATTCCGTCCGTATTTATTGCAGCTAGCGAGCAGAAAGACATAATGGTTGGCAAAAAGCAAGGCCATTATTACACTGTTCTACATATTACGGGGTTAATTATGTACATTTTATATTATTGGACTTTCCCGTGAAAAGTGTAATCTTTATGGACGGCAGCGTTTCATTTGGTTAAAATGATGGAGACAAAGAGAGAGAGAGAGAGAGAGAGAGAGAGAGAGAGAGAGAGAGAGAGAGAGAGAGAGAGAGAGAGAGAGAGAGAAAGAGAGAGAGAGAGAGAGAGTGAGAGAGAGAACGAACGAACGAACTTTATTTTCAAAGAGAGAGAGAGAGAGAGAGAGAGGAGAGAGAGAGAGAGAGAGAGAGAGAGAGAGAGAGAGAGAGAGAGAGAGAGAGAGAGAGAGAGAGAGAATTGAATTGAATTGATCTTTGAATTGAATTGAATTGATCTTTATTTTCAAAGGGTAACAAATTGGGCGCCTAGGTCCGTCTTACATTCGGCCCTTCCAATCACTCATCTTTCGTTCATCAACAGTACATGATGCATTCTCATAGGAAAAAAACAAAACATTGTCAAATGAATGTTGAAGCATAAACACTGCATATTCTCATGTTATGTGACACAATCTCCCTCCCATACACACATCCCGCACGAACCCACACACACATCCCTCACCTACTCACACATCACCCACCCATACCCACACATCCCCCACCGACGACACACCACACATCCCCCACTCATCCCTCCACCCACTCACAGATCCTGCCACCAACCCAGACATCTCGCACCCACCCACCCATACACCTCCCTCACCCACCCACACGCATCTTTCCACCCACACCCAGAGAGAGAGAGAGAGAGAGAGAGAGAGAGAGAGAGAGAGAGAGAGAGAGAGATCGAATGAACGGACTTTATTTTCAAAGGGTAACAAATTGGGCACGCAGGTCCGTCTTACATTCGGCCCTTCCAATCACTCATCTTTCGTTCATCAATAATGCATAATACATTCACATAGGAAAACAAAACATTGTCAAATGAATGTTGTAAGTATAAACAATGCATATTACCATGTTATGAGACACATACCCCAACCATCCACCCATCCTCCATCCACCCTCACATCTCCCATCCAAACACACACACACACACCCCCAGGCACACATACATGCCATACCCATCCACCCATCCCCACCCACACATCCCACACCCACACACATCACCCACCTACACACATCTCCCCAAACACACACACACATCTCTAACCAACCAAACATACACCCTCAGGCACACATACATGCACCCGCCTACCCATCACCCACTCACACACCCCACCTACAAAAATCTCCCCACCCACACACACACACATCCTCCACTCATCGCATAACCCATAAATACTCACTCATCCTCCCATATATCCTCCACCACACATGCACAGACCCCCAACCACTCAGTCAAACACACATCCCCTAACCACACATCCCCACCTACACATATATACCCGCCAACCCACACGTCATGCACCTACCCACACATCCCCCACTTTCACACATCCCCCAAACACACAATTCCCCCCCCCCCAGCCACACATCCCACGTCCATACACAAACACATCCCCACCCCCAACCTACACACTCTCATCCACCCACACATACTCCACCCACCACGCCCCAAAACCCATCCCCCAATCACACATCCCTTAACCACACATCCCCCACCCACACACGCCCAACCCACACACTCACACACACATCTCTCCACCCACACACATCCCCCACACACATCCCCCATCCACAACCACACACCTCCCACCCACACACACACTCCCACCTCCCACGCACACCCCCACTACCCACACAATCCTCACTCACACACTTCGCCCACCCATACACACATCTCCCACATATATCCTCCCACTCACGTACTCATCCCTCAAATACTCATACCCACACATCCTCAACCCACCCACCAAAACATGCAACTCGCATCAACTCACCCACACTCCCATACCCCATCCACCCAGGCAAACACACACCCGCACCCTCACATACATCCTTTACCCACTGGCACATTCCACACCCAATCACACCTACCCCACATACCCACACACACATACCTCACCCACACACATCTCCCCTCCTACACAACACCCCACCCATATACAAATCCATGACCCTCACACACACATCCGCCACACGCTTCCCCCATACACATCCCCACCCACACATCCTCACTCACATACTGTCAGCGACTTGCTTGCGACAGGTATTTCAGGACTCCCCTACTTTTGCACTACACGAAATAATAACTCGTGTCGTTTGCAAAAGGTACAATTTATTTAGAGCTGATTACAAACAAGCTCTGCGAGCGGAATACTTCATTGACAATAAACATCATGGTACGTTACACAGATGCAATGAAGAGGTGATAATGATACTAAATAATCACTGAATGGAATCTAAGCCTAACAATCACTATTGTCTATAAACTTATAGTATTCAGAAGGAACACGTCTGTTCTCTAGCTGTCTCAGTCCCCGTCTGTCCTCACGCTTCTAGTTGCGTGTTCAAACACGGACGTTGGATCCTCCGTGCACTGACAAGTCTTGCGTGCGTGGTGTCCCAGCACGCTGGTCAGTTCACTCGAGTAACATGTACTCGTCGAGGCGGTGAGTTTCCTAGTGTTTTGGGAAACCCTCGCTCACTGGTACTCAATGCCCTCTTGGTTGACACAAGTGTGTCCCGTTGTGCAGCTATTTATAGCGCTGGTGTCTCTCCTGTCTGGTGTCCTTTAATAGGCTCTGTCTTAGCTCTATTACATATATTCTTAGCTCTGTAAACTCTATTTATAGACCTTTGACAGGCTCCTCCTCTCTCCGTGGAGTGTTGCAACCTTTTAACTCATTGATTGTAACACGTTGTATGGTCACACAAAAAATTGGCTGTCCAATTTTGTCAAAGATCGTATAAGTTGTAAATCTCTCTTCTGGGGATAAAACAAACTCTTTTCTTTCCTTATTCACACTGATCTATTAATTCACTCGGCTAATTGAGTAGCCCCTCGTATCAGTACAGTTGGTTATAGATCTTCTTGGGAATTGTTTTGATCCGGAACCGTTGTCTTATGACTTATGTCCTGACTGCCGTCTTATGACCCTATGTCCTCTGACTTCCGTCCGTTGACTTATGTCTTTTGACCTGTCCTCACATTGCCCAAAATGACAACCCAATACAAGTTGACTCTGTTATGAGTACAACACATGAGCATAAAATGTTCATGTTCCCAATAATATCAACTCCAACTCGTATACATCAAGTTCTACTCTTCACCTTCTAGCTTCCGCTTGTGAAAAAATATTTTCAATGTTACATTAAGGTTGTTAAGAAGTTATTGTGTCCCCTGATTCGAGTTGCTGTTCTTTGAAACAAAGGGTGTATGCAACTTTTATGTGTTTGTTTTCCTGTTTGTTTGTGTGTTTTCTATTTAACTGCAACGTACTTACTTTACTAACATGTGTATGCGTTACTATTCTACATGTGTGTATTCCTTCGAGCGCCGTAAATCGGTTTATTGTGGCTACAAATGTCTGTTATTCTGATTTATGACCACAATTTCGTTTTAAGATGCTCAAAGTATTTTCTCTATCTGCTACTACTAAAGTATTGCAGTAACACACTTAAAACTTGACAACACATTGGTTACACAGATTGACGTTTTAAGCGGTGAAAAAAAATTTGCCGCTACCTCTCTCTCTCTCTCTCTTTCTCTCTCTTTCAATGTTTACTATCGTATTTATGCTCTCCTCTCATCTACACATCTTTCATCCACTTTCATACCATCGTTCTGTTAAAACATTCATTCGTCATTAAAATATGGTTCATAATATCAAGTAAATGAACATTACATATTTACACTAAATGATTGGCTGAATTATACAAGTCTTCACGCCAAATGACTGTGCCGTTTCTTTGCACGTGTCATGCTTATGCAGAATGGGGTCCTGCCTATACAAAATATACAAGTTTGTGAGGATGGTTTGTTACCGATCCTGTAATACTAACTAATGTAATTTGGTGTGCTGGTCTAAATTTATCCTAAGGGAAATAATCTAACTAAATTAATTACATTTAAGCAAAATGGGTTAATTACCTTAAAGTGTTATTGGTACATGAAATGATGTTAATTCCTAAGTGGTTGGGTTAGTTTAGAAATGATATTTTAAATAAATAAATTTATAAATGATTATGTTTCCGCGGTAATAACGTAAAGTAATATTTAACAATTGCATTACTAATATAGGTGTTAACTTAAATGGGTTATTAACTAGCTGTAGGTGATTTATCCTATTGAATGACATAAATAAAGTTATATATGCACTTGAACATTTTGCAATACAATTATTAATACAAAAAAGAAGTTATGCGTACTGTTCATAAAACAATGTTATGAACATATCACAATTACGTTTCTATCTAATTACACTAACTAATGTCGTCCTTTCGGGTGTGATGATGGAGCATTGTTCATTGTAGACTATTTTCATAACATAGTTCATTTAGCCAAAGTCTTATATGCTCTCCTTCATGGGTAGTGTGTATATATATATAGTTCCCTACCAATTCGTGTAGGTTCACATCTAACACTTCAATGTAAATATGGCTTATATATGGGTTAGCGATGTAGACATACTACTTATGCGTCTGTTCGTTCTACTCATAATGGCAATGTTACACACACAGTTTATACGCTTGGCGATGATAACGCACTTACAGTGTAACTTTTTCACCACATACGGCACTGATCTAATTAGCAATTACAGTGTCACTGTTTCTGGTGATCTCTGGTCGATCTCTTCCTGTACCTCAGGTATTTCAATGTTTGACGGTCGACTCAAAGTGTCTGCCAAAGAGTTCAAACTCCCCTTTAAATGCTGGATGGTAAATGCATAGTTCTGCAGTATCAAGGCCCATCTGTAGACCCTGTTGTTATGGGGAATGCCAGACTGCATCACAGAAAGCGGTGAATTGTCTGTCTGGATCACAAATTGTGCTCCTGCCAGAAACCTATGAAGTTTTCTAACACAATAGATTATGCTAAAGCCCTCCAATTCTGATGCTGAGTATCTTGATTCAGCTGGGCTGATCTTACGACTTACGTACATCACTGGGTGGAACTCCCCATCGTAAAACTGGCCTAGGATTCCCGATATGGAAATGGCACTTGCGTCTGTACGTAAAAAGTAGGTAAGATTTTGGTTAGGCAAACGCAATATAGGTGGAATGCTGAATAAATATTTCAATTTTGATAATGCACTAATTAACCGTGCATCTTCAATATCCAATTTTGCCGAAGCTTTCAAAATATTGGAAAAAACACTGGTGATTTCCGCCAGATTGGGAATAAATTTACTATAATAATTCACAAGACCAAGTAGACTTAGGACCTGTTTTTTGGTCGTTGGCATAGTCAAATTGAGAATCTTGGCCACAATCTTTTTATCTGTTCTAAGTTGGCCACTGCAGATGGTATGGCCTAGGAAGTCAATTTCTTCCATGCCCAACTCTACATTAGTGGGCTTGACTGTAAGACCGAATAATCGCAACCTATCGAAGACATGTCGTAGTTTCTGTAGGTGTGATGTCCAGTCTACAGTATGAATACATATGTCATCAATGTATGTAGATGTATTGGTCACCCCGTGGAGAAGATCCCTAGTTAGACGGACGAAAGTCGCTGGAGCATTTCGAAGGCCAAAAGGAAGAAAACGCCACTCATAGAGACCTAAAGGTGTGGGAAAAGCTGTTAAAGGAATTGAGTTTTCTTGCATCGGAACTTGCCAATATCCTTTCGTGAGATCGAGTTTGGAAAAGATGCGAGATGTAGACATATATCAAGGATCAAATCCTCGCATGCTGGGATTGGTTCAGCATCAATTTTTGTCACTCTGTTTAAACGCCGATAATCGACGCGGAGTCGAATTGTTGAGTCCTTTTTTTTTGGCGACAAGGACGATAGGGAAAGAATATTCTGACTGAGATTTCGAATTATTCCACTCGACTCAAGAGATAGTAGTTCTTTGTCGAGATTAGCCTTATAATTCAGTGGGATGGAATAAGGTCGACACTTGATTGGGGTGTTATCAGTCAGAATAATGGAGTGCTCTATTCTGTCTGTCTTTCCTGGGATGTCGGAGAAAATGTCTCTGTACTCCGTCACTAATTCTATTATCTGTCGTCGTTGATCGTCTGTAAGTATGCTTTCTATCCGTATGCTCTCAATGGTCCCAGTCGTGTCTACTGTCGGGACTGGTAGTTCTATTCCGTCCTCATCTGTCTCGTTCAGTACTGTTGTTGTACTAGCTGTGTGTGCTGTTACCTGGCTAAGTGTGTTTGCAATGTCGCTGTCATGCGTCGCCCTACCTAGTGTAGTTGTGTAGTGTACGTCTGTCGTCCGATTAATTGGTGTGGGTGCATCTTGTTCGTCTGTCCCTAGTTCTTGTCGTGAGAAGTATGTTTTCAGCATGTTGATATGAAATATCTTTAATTTTCCCTTTATCGATATTTCATAATCGACATCTGATACTTTCCGTTCAACGTTGAATGGTCCATGCCATGAGGTTAGTAACAAATTACGTTTATCTGGAAGTAAAAGCAGAAACTTCTGATTCGGTTCAAGATGAATTGTTTTAGCACCCTTATTTGCATAGTCGCGGTACATCTGTCCTTTCCTCTCCAAAGATGATTTGGCTATTTCACACGCTTTCATTATTCTATCGCGTGTCTCTGTTACCATCTCATACGGTGTTACTGATGTTGGGTTTTTTGGTAAGCTAGTAATTAGCTGATGGTATATTGTTAGGGGTCCACGAGGGTTCGCCCCATAAACTAATTCAAAAGGTGAGAAACCCGTACTCGAGTGCGGAATTTCTCTATGGGCAAATAGCACTGCTGGCAATAGCGTGTCCCAATCAGATGGGTTTTCTGCTGTTACTTTAGCCAGCATGTGTTTGAGATCCCCGTTAATTTTTTCTATGATCCCGTTGCTCATTGGGTGGTACGGGGTACAGAAATGTTCTATGCCTAACAATTTTGTTAAGGCTTGCGTATCAGCCGAAATAAACTGCTTTCCGCGATCCGATAGAATCGTTCGTGGAAAGCCAAAACGACAAAATAAATGCAAAAATACATTTGCCACATCTTTGGAGGTGATGTATTTTAGTGGAATAGCTTCGATCCACCTGGTACATAGATCCACGAGCGTAAGTATGAATCGGTTTCCTTTGCTCGACACCTGATTTAGGGGTCCAACAATATCGACCGCTACACACTCAAATGGTCTAGATGCTAATAATGACCGTTGAACTTCGGCCGTCACATGCTTTCCCTTTCTTACAAGATGTTGACAAATAGTACATGAACGACAGAAAACTTTTATATCAGTACAGAATTTAGGCCAGTAGAAGTGTGACAAAATTCTGGCTCTGGTTTTGTCATAGGCCAAATGTCCAGCAAACGGTGACTCGTGTGCGATCTTTAGCACATTTTGTCGGTATGTTACAGGTAACACCGTCTGCTGAATTTCATGGTTATTATTTATGTAATAACGCATGAGAATTCCGTTGAATATTCTAAAATACCAAGATGCATTTTTAGTCACTTTCGCTCGCTCACCTAACAATTTAAAATAAGGTGCGATAGTTTGATCTGTGCGTTGTGCCTCGATAAATTTTTGTCGAGTAGTGTTGTCATCGGCACCGCTGGGTGTTAACAGCTGTAACATCTCATTTTGTAGGTCAGTATAGTGTGTTTCAGTATCTGACCTTGTTACAGCATTAGCCATGTTTGTATGTTTCCAGGCTAATATGTCGTCGTCAGTACATTGCTTCAATGAAGCTAAACAGCCTAAAATCAGATCCGTGCAGGGATCTTGCAGGATTGCGCAAGTAAATGTGCCGGTAAGGAACGGGGTATTAATATGCGCTTTTGCCAGTGGGTATTTCTCAATGGTTCCTGAGAAAGTACGGCATTTGACAAATTCACCCGTGTAATCTTCTGATCTGACAAGCACTTTTCTTAAACCAAGTAAAGTGCTGCCGCTATCCAGTAAACAATGGCATGGTTGATCATTGACCAGTGCATCGTAGAACTTCAATTTACCTCTGGAGGCACTAGCTGCGTTAGCATCTTCGTTTGAAAATGGTATGACGTAACCACATTTCAATTTTCCATCCACATGAAATTGGTGACATGTCTGACATCTCTTAAAGTCTAATATATCTGTAACTAATGCCACACTTTCACATTCACTCTCTGGTAATACATTTACAAGAACGGAGTCAATTACGCTATCATCGTCTGATGACGTATCGATGAGCACAGCATTATTTGCCTTCATACGTTGCCTACCAAGACATTTTGCAGAATAATGGCCATAGCTGGAACAAAAATAACATTTAATAGCCCGTCTAAATGAATTTCGTCTACTTTCCTGATTCTTTATTACTGTTTCTAAGTGTGAGGGATATGCCGGGTTCTTATCGCACATAGAGTAGCTAGGATGAAACAATTTACAATATCCACATTGAGGTGGCTTCTGGTAAGGTTTGTCTTTCTTATGATACTCTTTCTGATTATAGGATCTTGGGTACGTTCTTCACAAAAGCAGTGATCTCTGTATCATGTGTGGTGGACTTTAATATGTCACGATTAGAAGAAAAATATGCCGACCCCCGTTTTTCTAGTTGCTCAATGGACTCTATATCTGATTGTTGGAGAAACTTCGCAAAAGGGGTAGGGACAGTGGATATCACCTTGTCCATTACTATGAGATCTTGTAATTTATCAAAGTTTTTGCCCACTTTCGCTGCCTTAATCCATTTATTAAATGTACTTTGCACGTTAGAGATGTAATCTAGGAAGGTTTCAGTTGGCTTAGGTTTTATTTGGGAAAACTGAATTTGATAACCCGTTGCATCCAGAAGGAAATGCTGCATAATGTTATCGTGGATGTACTGATAATTATTCCTTAGTTCTGTAGGTATTGATTCTATAACCTTCAATGGCTCCCCACTGAGATTTCTCATGTAGATCATTGCCCTGTCATCCAAAGGTATTTTCTGAGTCTTCAGTTGAAATTCTATATTCTCAGTCCATGCTGAGATTGAATCGCCTACGCTATATGGTTTGATCAGGCCTTTATATTTGCTAAACTTATTTTACTCTTCAGGCTCTTTTGTTTACTAGAGGCTATTTGGATGTTTGAATCTATCTCCATTTCTTTCATTTTTAATTTAGTGGCTTCCTCTACTTGTTTCATCTCTTTTTGATGTTGCCTCTCTAATGCTCTTTCGTCCCTCTCTAGAGCAGCTTTCTTTTCTGCTCGAGCTAGTTCTTCTTTGTATCTTTGATCCGCCCATTTCTCTAACTTCTCTCCAGTATGGCCCATTTCTTTGCCCGCCTGGATACACTCACTTAATGATGCCATTTTGTGGTTTTATGCTATTTTACACTGATATCACAATAGTTTTACACAATGGTTTGTAGTTATGTGTTAGTTATTTCAATTTTCACTGAAAATAGAGATGCATGGTTAACATAGTGTATATCAAAATATTTCGAAAATATACTCATCTAATTCGTCGGAAAATACGGCCCTTGGGATTTTCCACCGCTGTTTTCCGGACACACCAAAAATGATCGACTTGACAACAGATCGGATGCTTCTGTTTAGTAGAGCATCAATACTTTAGAAACATGCGTATGATATAAATACATGTTCATATTTCATGCGGCTGATGAATCATAAATGTGATCTAGATAATGATAAATGATGTTAATGAATGAATGTTATGATAGTATCAATGATCGTCATGATTCGTAAGATGATTCGTCATATGAAACGTCACTGTCGTCTTGTCTTCACTTTCCTATCTTGTTTGGTATAACTACGTTCTGAGGCTTCCTTTCAGTAGCTCATATATTTCTTTGTGCAAAGAGAACTTATTCTGCACAAATATCTACATGAATGTGATGAATGGTGACATTAATGGCTGTATCACACAAAATGAAATGTACACGATGGTTTGCTTGATAATTTACATTCATATTTGTATACATTTTCATTACCACAAATTCATACACATTTCCTATCACTTTCCGTAGAATAACACAATTTGCAAATTAATCTTTCTTCATTGTGCTTCAAGCTCCACAAATGGTAACATATTAATTATGATGTAGTAATGGTGTTAATCACTCACGTCTATTCACAAACCAAAATTATTTCTGACATTCTATGGTAAATAATTTACGTTAATTTTAGATATTTTTAACACAGAAATAATGCCCAATGTTGCTGTTGACGTTGGTTCAGGGACTTCTGACACCAAATGGGGTCCTGCCTGTCAGCGACTTGCTTGCGACAGGTATTTCAGGACTACCCTACTTTTGCACTACACGAAATAATAACTCGTGTCGTTTGCAAAAGGTACAATTTATTTAGAGCTGATTACAAACAAGCTCTGCGAGCGGAATACTTCATTGACAATAAACATCATGGTACGTTACACAGATGCAATGAAGAGGTGATAATGATAATAAATAATCACTGAATGGATTCTAAGCCTAACAATCACTATTGTCTATAAACTTATAGTATTCAGAAGGAACACGTCTGTTCTCTAGCTGTCTCATTCCCCGTCTGTCCTCACACTTCTAGTTGCGTGTTCAAACACGGACGTTGGGTCCTCCGTGCACTGACAAGTCTTGCGTGCGTGGTGTCCCAGCACGATGGTCAGTTCACTCGAGTAACCTGTACTCGTCGAGGCGGTGAGTTTCCTAGTGTTTTGGGAAACCCTCGCTCACTGGTACTCAATGCCCTCTTGGTTGACACAAGTGTGTCCCGTTGTGCAGCTATTTATAGCGCTGGTGTCTCTCCTGTCTGGTGTCCTTTAATAGGCTCTGTCTTAGCTCTATTACATATATTCTTAGCTTTGTAAACTCTATTTATAGATCTTTGACACATACACACATACATCTCCCCACCCACCCACACATACCCCACCTACAAACACACTCACCACCCACACATACATCCTCCACCCGCCCACAATTACCCCACCCACACACACACCCACCAACACAGACATATCCCCACTCACATACAAATCCCCACACCCATCACACACCCATCCCCAGCCCACACACATCTCCCACACACACTGACCCACACATTCCTGACCCACTCACCAGCATACACATACCCCACCCACACAACCCCCCCCATCCCCAACCAGCACCCCCACACTTCCAACCATTACCCAAACATCCCTCACCCACATACACACACCCCACAGACCACACATCCTTCACCCACCCAAACATTACTCATCCACCAACACACAGCCACTCCACACATACATCCCCCCACACACATGCTTCACACACACCCACACTCCCTTACATACACTGCATGCATGTACACTTACACACACAAACATATACGCATACATACAGACACACATGCACACACACATACACACAAGTACACACATATACACACATATACACCCATACACACATACATACACACATAAATCCACACATATAAACACTCACACATACACACATAGACACACACATAGACACACATACACACCCATCCACCCACACACATACACGCTGCCTCACATAATCACTAAAACTAATATGAATAAACTCCCACACTTTTCACACGCACACTCTGTCGACTATCGTGAGCATCCTCACAAGAACATTCACAATTGGGGGAAAAAATGGGAAAACATGGAAAATATGGACAATGGTGATGAAAATGTGTTATACATTGTGTAACGTAAAAAAACAAACATAGTGGTGCGGTTCAGTAAGAGAATTCCTGGAATTGACATAAACATAATGAAGTAAGCAGTGCATGTTAAATTCAATTGGCAGTAAAAATGCTAATATGAATTATGCAGATACAGAAAAAAAGTGGCATAATGACATGCATGTGCTCATCTCTCTCTCTCTCTCTCTCTCTCTCTCTCTCTCTCTCTCTCTCTCTCTCTCGCTTATACGCACTCACTCTCACACTTGCCCTCTCTTACGCACACACATACTCACTCTCGCTCAACCTCTCACTCACTATCCCATTTACACTCACTCTCTCTGTCTGTCTGTCTGTCTGTCTGTCTGTCTCTCTCTCTCTCTCTCTCTCTCTCTCACACACTCATTCATTCACTCTCTAAACCACACTAACTCACTCTCTTATTCACATACGCAGACAAGCAAACAGACACACACACACTCACTCACTCTCACTCATTCACTTTCTTATGCATTCTCTCACTCACCCACTCTCTCTCTCGCTCTCTCTTACACACTCACTCGCTCGCACACTCACCCACTTACGCACGTACACACATACCGACAAATTCTCACTCACTCACTCACTCACTCGCTCACTCACTTGCTCGCTCACTCACTCGCTCACTCACGCTCCCTTAATCACTCACTCACTCGCTGACTCTCTAACTCACACTCACTCACTCACTTTCTCACTCTATCACACAGCCAGGCAGACACACAACACAACTTCTCTCTCACATTCACTAATTCTCTCACTCAATCTCTCACACATACGTGGACACACACTCACTCACCTTTACACTCACTCAGGCGCACGCGCATGCATACTCTCTCTCTCTCTCTGTCTCATACTTACTCTCTCACTCACACTCTTTCTCACTCACTCTCTCACCCACTCTCTCACTCACACACACAGTGAAGAATTATAGTGAAAAATTGATACCAAGAGAGAGAGAGAGATAGAGAGAGAGAGACAGAGAGAGAGAGAGGGGAAAAGAGAGAGAACGAGAAACGCAGAGAGAGAAAGAGAGAGAGAGGGTCAAGAGAGAAAGGGGGAAAGTGAGAGAGAGAGAGGGTGAGAGAGAGTTAGAAAGAGAATGAGAGATAGAGTGAGTGAGTGAGTGGGTGAGTGAGTCAGTCAGTCAGTCAGTCAGTCAGTCAGTCAGTCAGTGGGGAAGAGTGAAATTGAGAGAGAATAAGCTATTAAAGAGACAAGTAGAGAGAGGGAAAGAAATCGAGAGACTGTGAGAGTCAGAAAGAGAGAGAGAGAAAGACAGAGAGAAAGAACGAGAGAGAGAGAGAGAGAGAGAGAGAGAGAGAGAGAGAGAGAGAGAGAGAGAGAGAGAGAGAGAGTTCTCAAAGTATTAAAGACTGGGTACAACACCCATCCAAATTCTTCGTTGCCTTCTTCTGCCATTTATCCCCCAATGGAGCATAGAACAACCAACCCAATCTAGACCGTCCTATCTAGTGCTACCTCCAACAATTCTGGCCTTGCCTTCTCACATTATTCATGTGTGTCTCTAACTCTCTACTCTTGTGTGTTGTTAGGTCTCCCGCTGTTTCGTCTACGCTGCGGGTCCTTGTGACTTGGTGACGTCTATATCGCTATGAGTACATCAGTATACTAGGGTAGCTTAACAAATTAAAGTCTCATCTTAATATAGCGTCATAATGGCAAATAATGACGTTATGCGACGGTTCATTCATTCAGTAGCATGTCCTTTGCAGAACCTCGCTTCCATAACAACCTTCTGGAAAACCTCTCGATCATAAGCAAGATGTCCCGCGCCCGATACACCCATCTGGAGATCACCCGCCACATCCTGCACCCATCTTCTCTTTGGCCTTCCTCTTCCTCTCTTCCCAGGCATATACCTCTCCATTATTGTTCTCTCCAAACTTTCGTGACGTTTCAAGTGACCAAAATATTTAAATTTTCTTTGTTTTATCGTTTTTAATAGCCAGCCTTCTTCACTATCCAGCTCTTGAAGTACTGATGCCTTTGTTCTTTTCTTTACCCATTATATTCTTAGAACTCGTCTATAACATTTATATTCAAAGGCATTTATGCGCTGTTCAGCTTGTTTAGTAAGTGTCCAGGTCTCACTGGCGTATGTTGCAATGGGAAGGATGCATGCTCTTAAAAATCTAATTTTTGTAGTTCTGTCTGTCCCATTCCATAATTTATTCAGTTGGTTTAGTCTTTGAAGAGCAACTGTTAGTCGTGGTTTATTTATCTCATTGTGTCACCATTGTTGGTAATCAATGACACAAGATATTCAAAATTATCCACCACCTCCAATTTTTCCTCATTAACATATATTTCTTTCTCCATGGTGGTGTTATCTGTATGCATTATCTTTGTTTTTGCAATGTTAAGATACAAGTTGCGATTTTCACTATTCAATTGGGTTGAGGCTATTATGTTTTCTATACAAGTCTGTGTTGTAGATAGCAATACCATATCATCAGCATACCGAATCTCTGGTATATCAAGACCACTGATATTTAGGGCATCATATAGCTCCCTATTTATATCATCTCTTACATTTCTCATTATATTTTCGGCATACAGGTTAAACAAATAGGGGGACAGCACACATCCTTGACGGACTCCTTGCTTGATGTCAAAACAATCTGATGTCTCGCTATTTAGAGAGAGAGAGAGAGAGAGAGAGAGAGAGAGAGAGAGAGAGAGAGAGAGAGAGAGAGAGAGAGAGGGAGAACGAACGAACGAACGAACGAACGAACAAACTTTATTTTCTAAGGGTAACAAATTGGGCATGCAGGCCCGTCTTACATTCAGCCCTTCCAATCACTCATCTATCGTTCATCAGAGCATAGTGCATTCACATAGGAAAAAAACATTGTCAAATGAATGTTGTAAGCATAAACAATGCATGTTGCCATGTTATGAGACAAATTTCCCCACCCACCCACCCATCTATCTATCCGCGTGTCTCCCACACACACATCCACCACCCATCCAGACACATACCCACAGGCACATACATGACCCCATCCATCCACGCATCCCCCAACCAACACATCCCCCCCCCCTCACATCCCTCTCCTTACCCATACACACACACATCTCCTGAGAGAGAGAGAGAGAGAGAGAGAGAGAGAGAGAGAGAGAGTTGAGCGCACGCATGTCCTGTAACATGTTATTCCATATTTTTTGTGTATTCTCATCTTTCATATTATTTTGTATGCCAATTGATTGTATCATGTATAATATAACATTACTGTAATGTGAGTGAGAGAGTTAGTGAGTGGAGAGAGAGAGAGAGAGAGAGAGAGAGAGAGAGAGAGAGAGAGAGAGAGAGAGATAGTGTGTGTGTGAGAGATAGAGAAAAGAGAGAGAGTTGAATTGCATCACTAATTTTTACGCTACACAATGTGTGTACTTGTAAAAATTTTTCTCCATTTCTTATATTTTTTTGCGAGAATGCTCACGACAATCGTCAGTGTCTCAACTGTGTGTAAAGTGTGGGAGTTTGTTCTTATTAGTTTCAGTGATTATGTGAGGCATCATGTGTGTGTCTAGATGTGAGGATGTGTATGTGTGGGTTGTGTGTGTGTGGGGTGTGGGGAATGTATGTGTGAAGAGGTTGTGTGTGGGGGATGTGTGTGAGTTTATGGGTGATGTGTGGATGGGTGAAGGGATGTGTGGTCGGTGGGGGGTTTATGTGTGTGTGAGGGATGTGTGTGTTGGTGAAGATATTTGGGAGGATGTTTGAAAGTATGTGGGTGTTGGTGGGTTGGGGGTGTGGGTAGGGAATGTGTATTTGGGTGGGTGAATGGGTGTGTGGGAGATATGTGTGGGTTTGGGGATGGGTGTGTGATGGGTTTGGGGATGGGTGTGTGATGGGTGTGTGATGGGTGTGGGGAATGGGTGTGGGGTTGGGTGTGGGGTGTGTTTGTGAATGGGATATGTCTGTGTGGGTGGGAGTGTGTGAGTTTGGATGGGGTAAATGTGTATGGACAGAGGATGTATGTATGAATGGTGATGATGTTTGAAGGTAGGATATGTGTGGGTGGGGAGATGTGTGTGTGTGGGTGAGAGATGTGTGGGCGGGGATGTGTATGGGGAATGCATGTGGGGGGATGTGTGTGTGTGGGGGGAATGTGTTTATGTGTGGGGTGTTGTGTGGGAGGGGAGATGTGTGAGGGGTGGGGGAGGTGTGGGATATGCGGGTGGATGAAGGATGTATGTGAGGATGGGGGATGTGTGTTTGGCTGGGTGGTATGGGTGTGTGTGGGTAGGTGGGTAGATGAGAGATGCGTATGTTGATGGATGGGTGGGTGATGTGAGGGTGTGAGTGGTTGATGGATGAGTACGTCAGTGGGTGGATGTGTGTGAGAGATGAGTGTAATGGTGGGGATGTGTTTGTGGGTGAGAAGATGTGTGTGAGTAGCGGATGTGTGTGGGTGGTGTATATGTGGGTGGTGGGGTGTGTGTTTTTGGATGAGGAAAGTGTTGTTGGGTGGGGATGTGTGTATGGGTGTTGGGATGTGTGTGTGTGTGTGTGTGTGTGTGTGTGTGTGTGTGTGGTGAGATGTGAAGTTAAGGGACGTTTGATTGTGGATTGAAGATCGGGGGGAGGGAGGGGGTGCTTTGCGAATGGTTGGGTGGAGGATATGTGGGAGGGTGAGTATGTGTAGGTTTGGGGTGAGTGCGGAATTGTGCATGTGGGTGCGGGATGTGTGGGCGGGGGAGATTGTGTGGGTGGGGGATGTGTGTAAGTGGGGGATGTTTAGGTGGGTGCGGGTTTTGTGTGTGGGTAGGTGCGGGATATGTGAGTTGGCGGGAATATGTGTGTGTGGGTGTTGGATATGTGGTTAGGGGATGTGTGTTTGGCTGAGTGGTTGGGGTGTGTGCATGGGTGGTGGAGGATATGTGGGTGAGTGAGTATTGGTAGGTTACGGGATGGGTGGAGGATGTGTGTTTGTGGGTGGGGAGATATGTGAAGGTGGGGGGATGTGGGGGTGGGTGATGGATGGGTGGATGCATGCATGTGTGCCTGGGTTTGTGTGTGGGTGGGGGATGTGTGTGGAGGGATGTGTGATGGGTGGAAGATGTGTGTGTGTGGGTGTTGGATATGTGGTTAGGGGATGTGTGTTTGGCTGAGTGGTTGGGGTGTGTGCGTGGGTGGTGGAGGATATGTGGGTGAGTGAGTATTGGTAGGTTACGGGATGGGTGGAGGATGTGTGGTTGTGGGTGGGGAGATATGTGAAGGTGGGGGGATGTGGGGGTGGGTGATGGATGGGTGGATGCATGCATGTGTGCCTGGGTTTGTGTGTGGGTGGGTGGGGGATGTGTGTGGAGGGATGTGTGATGGGTGGAAGATGTGTGTGTGTGGGTGGGGAGATTGTGTATATGGGGTGGCGAATGTGTGGGTTGGGGGATGGGTGGATGAAAGGGTGCATTATGTGCCTGTGTGTATGTGTGTGGTTGTGTAGTGGATGGGTGGATAGGGGATGGATGGGTGGGTGGGTGGGTGGATGGGGGATGTGTCTCATAACATGGTAACATGCATTGTTTATGTTTACAACATTCATTTGACAATGTTTTTTTTTACCTATGTGAATGCACTATGCACTGATGAACGAAAGATGAGTGATTGGAAGGGTCGAATGTAAGACGGGCCTGCGTGCCCAATTTGTTACCCTTTGAAAATAAAGTTCGTTCGTTCGTTCGGTCTAACCGCTGCTTGTTGGTATAGATAGAGCATTCTTATGAGTTATGCGACGGTCTGCGGTAAAAATACCCAGCAGTACTACGGACTGCATTTATTTCCACGGCATATAGTGAAGTGTCGTCGTCATATTTTGCTTTCCCCGTCTTCATTTCCTTATCTTGCCCAATCAAGTCACATTGACTGGGACATACGAGGGGAGTTCAGAAAGAAATGCACCACATTATTGTTCTCAGGAGCTGTTTATTCGAAAATCATGAAATTTATAAACAATTTAAATGTATATGTTATGTAAACATTGGTATTATTCAACATAATCCTCATCAACGTGTACGGTCGTATGCCAGCGCGAAACAAATAGCATGTATTCCTTGCTCGTACCAGATTTTGTATTGATCATGTAGCCATGTCTTCGCTGCATGAATCATTCTTTCAGCATCTTTAAACCTTGTCCCAAGGAGTGCATCTTTAAGTGGACCAAACAGATAAATGTCAGAGGGTACCATATGAGGACTATAGGGTAGATGGAATAGTACAGTAAAACCAATTTGATGATTGCTTCTCGTGTTGCCAGACTTCTGTGAGGGTGCGCATTGTCGTGAATAAGAAGCAGTTCTGCTGGATTCTTGCGAGGCCGAACTCTGCGAAAACTTTGATTGAGCTTTTTCAATGTCTTAATGTAACCTTGTGAATTAATTGTCTTTCCTCTTGGCATCCACAAGAATCATACCTTCAATGGCCAAAGATACGGTGATCGTGACATTTCCAGCTGAAGGAATTGTCTTGAATTTCCTTCTTCTTGGTGATTGCGGATGATGCCAGTCCATTGACTGACAGTTTGTCTCATAATGTAACTTTTGTAAGTCCCTACTGTTGGTGTAGAACATTCATTAGTGTGTACGCAAAAGTTACTGACAAAGCCGCGATTCACTGCTGGTGGAGAAATTCCACAATCCTCCTCATTTATGTAGCTGAAGTTAACATTAGGCGCTATCTACAGCAAGATAAAGGAATGTGTTGTTCTGTAACTGAAGGTAATTGCGATCTACTTACTTTCTTAAAAATTAAACGAATAAACACAACATTTTGACAGTCGTTCGAAGGCTGAAACCGGCATAAACGAGTTAGGCAAAGTCCAAGGCTGGAGCACAGCCGATCAGCTGGGAGCTGCGAGCCAATTTGCTTAGTAGTAAACCAATCTTCCGATAAGAAAAACTCGTAACTATATTTCGGTAGAATTAAAGGAAAAAATGCCATAATAGGTAAATTATTCATACATTGGCACCTTTCCGTCTTGACAGACGATAGTTTGGTACATTGTGCTTCAAAAAGGCTTAATAACTACGACCCATGGCGGTGGCGAGTGTGGCTGGTAAGGCCAATTCTTGCTGCAAATGTTTGCCCACAGTAGGTGCATGTGAAAACATGGTCATTTCCATCATTTTGCACCATCTTACGTCTTTCACGCTTTGTGTGTGCTTTATCTGCAATCATTTTCTCCTTTGTCTTTATTCCATTACTGATAGTTGCCCTCCATGCAACACGTTCAGCGGCGACTTGCTCCCAGTGTGCATTATCAATGCCTGTATCAATAATGTCCGGCTTACACACATCTTTGTATCGTAGTAGAGGCCGACCCTGAGATCTCCTACCCGTCTGTAATTCACCAAAAAAGATGTCCTTTGGTATTCTACCATCATCCATCCTCCTAACATGTCCTATCCATCTTAGTCTACGAAGACTGAGCATGGAATGCATCGTCTCACAACCTGATCTTTCCAATACTTCAGTATTTGTGATTTTGTCTTGCCACTTAATGCCAAGTATTCTTCGCAGCAGACACTGCATATGAAAGCTGTTTAAACGTTTCTCTTGGCGTGAGTAAGTTGTCCAGGTTTCACTGCCATAAAGAAGAGTACTAAGGACACAGGCTTGGTAGACGAGGACTTTTGTTTTGGCAGTAAGCTTCCTGTTCTCCCAGACTCTTTTTCTTAACCTGTTCATTGTTGTTGCTGCCTTGCCAATCCGGATGTTGATTTCCTGATCGAGGGATAATTTGCTATTTACCTCTGATCCTAGATATGTAAAATGGTCTACTATCTCCAGTTCGGCGTCGTCAATAAAAATTGATGGTACACCATGTGCACCTTGTGACATAATCTGTGTCTTCTTTTTGTTAATTGTTAAACCAAATTCAGAACAAGCATTGGAGAATGCAGATAGTAGATGTTGTAATTCTTCCTCAGAGTGGGTCGTAATCGCAGCATCATCCGCAAAAAGCAAATCTCTTATTAGTACCCTCCTAATTTTGGTCTTGGCCTTCAATCTCTGAGCATTATAGAGGCCACCATCTGAGCGTGAGTGAATGTATATACCGTCATCCTGATCACGAAAGGCATATTTCAGTAGAAGTGAAAAGTATATCCCAAAGTGCGTGGGGGCTAGTACACAAACTTGCTTAACTCCACTCTTGATTTCAAACTCTTGTGAAGTTGAGCCATCAAACTTGATTATACCCTTCATGCCTGTGTGGAACGATTCCACAATGGACAGAAGAGTTGGTGGGCAGCCAATCTTCTTTAGTGCTTTGAACAGACCCTCACGACTGACCAAATCGAATGCCTTTGTGAGGTCGATGAAGGCAATAAACAGTGGCTGATTTTGTTCCCGGCATTTTTCTTGCATCTGTCGCAATGAGAATATCATATCAATGGTAGACCGGTTGTGACGGAAACCGCACTGTGATTCGGGGTAGACTTGATCTCCCAGGACTTGAAGTCTGCGCAGAACAATTCTGGCAAATACTTTCCCAACAATACACAGAAGTGAGATACCCCTATAGTTGTTACAGTCGCTCCAATCGTCCTTGTTCTTGTACAGCGTTATGATGTTTGAATCTTTGAAATCCTTTGGGACTTGTCCTTCTCGCCAGCATAGCTCTATTAGCTGGTGGATCTGTAAAGTGAGTGTGTCTTGCCCACTCCTGATTACCTCTATTGGAATCCCATCCTTACCTGGAGCCTTGCCAGACGCAAGTTCATTTATAGCACACTTAACTTCTGTTATGGTGGGAAGTGTGTCCAGGTGGTCAAGAGTTGGCAGGGCCTCTATGGCGTTGAGGGCATCATCCGCTAGCTTGGTCTCACTTGAGTAAAGCTCTAAATAGTGCTCGACCCATCTATCCATCTGCTGTTTCTTATCAGTGATGATTTCTCCAGACAGGGTTTTCAGCGGTGCACTTCTTTTGATCATTGGACCACAGGCTTTCTTTATCCCTTCATACTTCCGGTTTCAAGATGGCGACGGGCGGTCGTGTTGTTTTGTGTTCGTTAACTTTTTCGCGTATGGGATGGATTTATTCATCTCTTGCGTGTAATTGGTGTGCCAGGATGTAAAACCAGGAGTTTCTACTCAAGATCTGCGCGGGTGCTACGGAGTTCGTGCATCGAGCGAAGCCATCTTTGAGTGAATTTTCAGCAGCGTGTGTGGTTCTCAGCAGTCTGTGTTTATAAACCAACACAGAACTGGCGTCGTTAACCGCTACACGCTGCGGGATTTGCTGAGGAGGGGATCCGAGCACTTATGGACTGAATGGTTCGATGTGCAACGAGGATGATCTGTCGACTAACTAACTAACTAACTAACTTTATCCCTTCATACATGCTTCTGACGTTTCCCTTATCACTTGCGATTTGGATGGGCTCACATAACGTGATCCAATAGTCATTTGCACACTGCCTGGCAGCCTTTTGCACATTCTTCCTTCCTGGCTTCAGCTCACTCAGAGTGTTACGCGTTGGTCTTTCCTTGTCTCTTAGGAGAGCTATCTTCTTTTTTATCAATCAAGGGCTGCAGTATCTGGCTGTTTGCCGCAAACCAGTCCTGCCTCTTATGATCCACAGTGCCGTAAACCCCTACCGCTGTTTTATAAATAGTTTCCTTAATTTACTCCATTTATCATTTACTATACAATTTTCTGATGTATCAGTGAAAGCGTCTTCAAGTTGCTGTTGAAATTCAAAGCACTTTCCAGGATCGTGAGTGTTGATAATATTAATCCTGGGGCTAGATTTGTGTTTAACTGTGTAGATTCTCTTTGGTCTCAGTCTAACCCTTGCAACAACCAAAGAATGATCTGTATCACAGTCAGCACTGTGGTAACTTCGAGTTAATGATGTATTGTTCAGATGTTGTCTCCGTGTGATAATGAAGTCCAGCTGATGCCAATGGCCGGATCTTGGATGTTTCCATGTGACCTTATGCAACTCTTTTGTTTTAAAAAAGGAGTTTGTAATACATAGGTCATTTCTAGTGCAATGCTCCAGCAGCCTTTGCCCATTATCATTCATGTGACCGATGTTGTATTTTCCAAGGCACACTGGCCATGAACTCGAGTCCTTGCCCACACGAGCATTGAAATCACTGAGCATATAAATGTAGTCGGATTTTGGAACTGCTTTGATCACAGAGTCTAGCTGCTCATAGAACGTATCCTTCACATCATCAGAGGAAACGAGTGTTGGTGCATATGCAGTGATAATGGTGGCAAATCCACAAGAGGTTGCTAAGCGCAGGGATAATAGTCTTTCATTACCTCCAGCTGGGATATCAATCATTCCCAGTAGCGAATTCTTCACTGCAAAGCCCACACCATGTTGCCTTGTTTCTGCCTGCCCTCTACCCTTCCCAAAAAAGGTGTAATTGTCTTCCCTGAGTGACCCTTCCTCAGCGAGGCGAGTCTCCTGCAGGCCAGCAATATCAATGTTAAGACGATTGAGTTCAGCATCAATCACATCAGTTTTTCTCACATCGTCAATATTTGTCAAGTCAGAGGAAAATCCTGGACACGTGGTTCTTACGTTCCAGGTTGCAAGCCCTAGCTTGAGGCTTCTATTATTCTTTTTATTAGTACCTGGTGCATTGGTTTTACACCCTGCGATTCAGATTTTGTCCTAGCCTCAAGCACCCATTGAAGCAGGCAGGCTGTGGCGGATCAGCACCCAATTGGCCGGGGGCTGCCCAGCTTGAGGCGGGCGGTAGCTGATCAGTGACACCTGTAGGTGTCTCCCACCGTCAGAGGCAACGCGTGGCGCCCCATGTCTACGCCAACAGACAAGGACTTATAACCCGTAACAGTTGCCTCTCGCTGTGATTCCGAGATCGGTTAAGACCAGGGATGGAGTTATTGCCTCTCCATAGCACAACGCCTGGGCTATAATAAAGAAACCATGTGTTGCCCATGCAGCATGATCCCTCTCTCGGCCTGCCTAGTTCACTCCAGAGGAAAGTTGACACCTATACATCTGGAACAAGACAAGCTGCAGAAGCTGCCGGATCAGCAAAGCAATGCTCTAACTGTCCGCCTGTCGGAGCTTCGATCCTAGACCAGCTGCCAACCAAGGCTTAGGGCCTGGTCTGCCCTGTCATGATTATTTTGTCTTTGGGTTGCATTTCCTCGCACCAGGATAAGGCTTGTACCCTACCAATTGCGCTCCTCCGCCCGAAGCCGTTGGCACAATGTGGGGTGTCGGGTTTGGTAAGCGCCGCCCAACATTCGGCGCTGACAGAAAGCAGGTAGTACCGTCTACTGTCATACGGTAGCTCAGTCATATCTGACTAAGACCTGACATACTAAATTATTCATACACGGGGAGATAATGTATAAGTTTCATGAGGACGCGAGACTTAATGTGAGTACAAACTCAATATATTTGTCACAATTAAGTATCCAGCATCCAGTACCGTAACGTACTGCTTCACGGTCTTACTTCACGATCGCCTCGGGGAATATTTCTTCCGAAAAGAAACTACATCAAAATATACTGGGTGTAAGACTTAGACAACTCGTTAGACAAGGTAGTCTAAACCCTGCTACATTCCACTAGATTCGGGATTATACCTTGATACATGCATATAATGAGAGGTCACCATTAGGCTAGGGCAATCTATCTGATTCACCATTTATTGCAGTAATATAGGAAGGATGGGGTATCTACTTTTTCTAAAGGGGGTTTTCTTTCTCTATCAACTGGAAAGATGAGTAGTACTATCACCAGGCTTGATAAGAGATGTGTACTAAATAAAATACACAAGATCATACATATACATGGGAAGGAAATTACGAGGGTAAGTTAATAAGTAATTCACAAATGGCTGTAGAAAAATAACTAATTATGATAACAACTTAAAACCAGTCTATTTTTATACATACATTGTCCCTTTATTTCTCAACATAATTTCCACCAAGATTGATGCACTTATCACATCGTTTTATCAGTCCTCCAAAACCAGCTGAATAGAACACATAGGTCAGTGAGGATAAACAGAACAGCGTATGACAACAAACACACATGTCAATGAGAATAAACAGGACAGCGAATAAAGACAACACACGGGTCAAAGAAAATAAACACAGTGGTCAATAAGAATAAACAGAACTGCGAATGAGAATAAATACACAGGTCAATGAGCTTGATTGATTGATTGATTGATTGATTTAGGAACCGACATCACAGCATTCGGGACATTCCCATAAGCGCTCCGTCCCCATCCTCAGCAGCCAGCGAAGAGTCCAACACTAATAGTTCCAGTAGCAATCTGATTATATGTCCGTCTCGCCTTTCCTCTGAACGTCAATGAGAATAAACAAAGAAGTATCACTGTACACCAAATTTAATGTCCACAGTATATTTCTTTGAACATCTTTTCATATTTCATTGTCGCAGTCTACCACTATTACTACAACTACTACTATTGTTACTACGCCGATTAATATTTACACTGCTACAATACAACTTTTACTGTCATTAGCACAATTTACCCTCATGTCTCAATACACGCAAACTGATCCTTTCAAGTTTTCACAATGGTCGTTACTTGTCTAGTCAACAACATACCAGCCTACCTGCTTCCGCACACCATTGTCTTGCCATGCTCCACACTAGTGGTTCCCAAGCTTTTCAAGCAGAGGGCCATATCTACTATTTTCGATAGTTAAGCGGGCCACAACGTTGTACAATTATAAACGTCGTGCAATATCATTCTTACCTTTCTTAACTTTCGTCAACAAAATTCTAAAACTTTAAAGGCAGTCAGTGTCAGTACTACACTGTGGTCATTTTTTGGTTTAAAATCAAAAATTCATTTAACAATAAATTTTAAATCAGTTTCGAAAATCGCTTTTAATGTAATTAATTTACAATTGTAACTGTTCTTCATAATCAGTTACTTAAGTTAAGATGCCAGTTTATCAATGTCTGGGCACAAATCTGTCGTGCCCAAAGTCATAAATCAAATCAAATCAAATCAAATCAACTTTATTAGGGTCACAAATTGGGCGCGCAGGCCCGTCTTACATTCGGCCCTTCCAATCACTCGTCTTTCGTTCATCAAGAGCATTATACATTTACATAGGAAGAAAAATAAACATTGTGAAATGAATGTTGTAAACATAAACAAGGCTAAACATGGAGAAAAATGTGTACATAAAAAGTATGTGACGTAAAAGTAGTGATGCCAGCGCGTCCCACACACACACACACACACACACCACACACACTCTCTCTCTCACTCTCACTCATTCACTCACACACACACACCACACACACACACTCTCTCTCTCTCTCATTCACTCTCACTCTCACTCATTCACCGACACACACACACTCTCACTCATTCACTCTCCCGCTCACTCATTCACTCTCCCGTTCACTCATACACTCTCCCGCTCACTCATTCACTCTCCCGCTCACTCATTCACTCTCCCGCTCACTCATTCACTCTCCCGCTCACTCATTCACTCTCACGCTCACTCATTCTGTCTCTCCCGCTCACTCATTCACTCTCCCGCTCACTCATTCACTCTCCCGCTCACTCATTCACTCTCCCGTTCAATCATTCACGCTCCCGCTCACTCATTCACTCTCACTCATTCACTCTCACACTCACTCATTCACTGTCCCGCTCACTCATTCACTCGGCCGCTCACTCATTCACTCTCACGCTCACTCATTCACTCCCACGCTCAATCATTCACTCTCCCGCTCACTGATTCACTCTCACGCTCACTCATTCACTCTCACGCTCACTCATTCCTTCTCACGCTCACTCATTCACTCTCACTCATTCACTCTCACGCTCACTCAATCACTCTCACGCTCACTCATTCACTCTCACGCTCACTCATTCACTCTCACGCTCACTCATTCACTCTCCCGCTCAATCATTCACTCTCCCGCTCACTCATTCACTCTCACTAATTCACTCTCCCGCTCACTCATTCACTCTTCCGCTCACTCATTCACTCTCCCGCTCACTCATTCACTCTCACGCTCACTAATTCACTCTCACGCTCACTCATTCACTCTCCCGCTCACTGATTCACTCTCCCTCATTCACTCACACTCATTCACTCCCACACACAGACACTCTCACTCATTCGCTCTCACGCTCACTCATTCACTCTCCCGCTCACTCATTCACCCTCACGCTCACTCATTCACTCTCACGCTCACTCATTCACTCTCCCGCTCACTCATTCACTCTCACTCATTCACTCTCCCGCTCACTCATTCACTCCCACGCTCAATCATTCACTCTCCCGCTCACTCATTCACTTTCACGCTCACTCATTCACTTTCACGCTCACTCATTCACTCTCACGCTCACTCATTCACTCTCACGCTCACTCATTCTGTCTCTCATTTACACCCACTCACTCTCTCACTCAAACTACAGTAATGAACATAAGTTTAGATTATACATGATAAAATAAAATGGTATTTAACTGATAATATGACAGATGAGAATACACAAACATATGGATTCGCGTGTTACATAACATGCGTGTTACATGACATGCATCTGCTGAGCTCTCTCTCTCTCTCTCTCTCTCTCTCTCTCTCTCTCTCTCTCTCTCTCTCTCACTCTCTCTGTATTCTTTCATATACACACACTCACACGCATGCGTACGCTCACACACACACACACACTCTCTCTCTTTCTCTCTCATTCACTCTCACTCTCACTAATTCACTCTCCCGCTCACTCATTCACTCTCACGCTCACTCATTCGCTCTCACGCTCACTCATTCACTCTCCCGCTCACTCATTCACTCTCCCGCTCACTCATTCACTCTCACGCTCACTCATTCACTCTCACGCTCACTCATTCACTCTCCCGCTCACTCTTTCATTCTCCCGCTCACTCATTTACTCTCCCGCTCACTCATTCACTCTCCCGCTCACTCATTCACTCTCACGCTCACTCATTCTGTCTCTCCCGCTCACTCATTCACTCTCCCGCTCACTCATTCACTCTCCCGCTCACTCATTCAC